>JAMXBB010000011.1:100621800-100697586 GCA_024138015.1 Lumnitzera littorea | reverse complement strand
ACGTGAAATGTTGTATAATTACTGTTGTAGTACTAAACTACAGATTGTATAGAACAAGTATTTTGTTAAAGCTCTACCACAGGTTTGGATATTAACAGATGTCAGAACAGACGTTTCAAGCTGGTTGAGTTGTGCGCCTTGTGTAAACTGCGTCTACGATAGCAGCTGTGAGGTCAGCTTCTATCTTAGATTAGTTTACACGGCGGGACTGTTATGACTCTTCTTGTTCGGGGCGTGACAGTTCTGAGTTGAATGGTATCAGAGCATTCCACCAGCCGGAAGGGTGTGGCCCTGCCTGGTGGTTGTCTTGGACCTGTGTAACGAAACTGACGAGGGCGTCAGTTCTGTAAGGGGGGTGGATTGTAATACCCCTTACATGCTTGGAGAGAGGAACTCTAATCATCGAGGCGCCTTTTGGTGTAGTGGCTCGGAGTACGTCGAAACTCCAGAGTTAAGCGTGCTCATGCTGGAGCAATCCCAGGATGGGTGACCTCCTGGGAAGCAGCTGCACCAAGGGACAAAACCGTGCGGCGTTTCATGCCAAAGCGGACAATACCTCGGTGAAAGGAGTTCCGGCCGGATCGTTACAGATTAGTATCTTCTAACCCACATGCAACCCTCATTTCAACTTAATTCATAAAGTTTCAATTTAATTACACTAACTTAACCACAACTCAACACTCAAATATGTAGGTTTGGTGAAACTTTTGCTGTTTTGGCCTCAAACTTTAACTTAACTAGTGGATAAACATGTTTACTAGAAATCAGATGCTCTTTTTAACTGATGGCTATAAAAAAATTAAAAGTATAAATATTATAACAAATCAAGTTGGGTTCTATTAGATGAATAAAAGGAAATTAGCCACCAACCAAATATTTTTAAAAAAAAATGAAAATTTATCGAAAATCCAACCATGCCATTTTGAAAAACCAATTAATGTATCATTAAAATATATTCTCTAAAGATTCTATCCACAAAAATTCAGGTCGAAACAATATTGTTTAGGTCTTCAAAAATGCGATAGAAATTCAATAGATAGGATGTTTTTCTTAAGGAGCATTTATATGGACATAAAATTTTGAAAGCTTGATTTGATATTTGAAATCTATATGCAAAAATATTTCGTAAAAATAAGTTTTATATAAGAAATCGCTTGTTTTTTCTAGTCAAATTTGATAAAAACAAGAAAAATCAATCACTTACTAGAAATCATGTTTTAGACCACTATCAGCCGCACCCCAAGTTTGTCTGCCCCCCAAGTTTGATGGTGTCTCCCTTCCAATCATGGTGGTGGTTCACTCACAAAAGTTAGTTTCACCCTTACACTTGCCTTAGCTTGAAATTACACTATAACTTGTAAATTCTCTTCTCAAACCTCCATTGAGCTCTTATTGATTCTTTTATAGAATCTTAAGTAACTAAAATTTGTTGTAGAAGTAAGTCAGGGTTTTAGAGAGTATGAGAGAATGATTGCTGTTTTTTTTTTTTTTTTTCCTTCACAAGTATCAAATATGTTCAATTATGCACCTTAAAGTAAATTACCACTTCCTCCACTATGCTAATTCTAATTCGCTAACTTGATACACCATTTAGATCATACTTTCAAATGCCATCTTATGTTGTATTATTTATTTTCTATTTTCTTTATTAATTTTAGTATACTTTATATATTTTTAGGTATTTTGAGTGATTACAAGTATGTATGTATTTATATACATAACATATTCGATACATACAAAGATTTCTATATATTATTTTGTGTTATTTTATTAATTTTATTATTTTATCTTTGAGAGTCCACTACTTATTGGGGCATAGTTAGTGCATTTTTAATAATTATAGAATAGTATATGAAAAGTAACCATTATTAACTATATTTTTATTATTTTATTATATCTTCGAAATCTAAGCCTACGATGTCTCTTTAATTTCTTCCCTAGCCCACTCATAAAATTTGGCTCAATCATGATACTTTCACAAATGCCTTGAATTAATCACTTCGAACTTAATTGCTAAAAATGTAGGGCTTTACGGTGTATTCCACTATATTTGAAAGAAATCAAGATGAGATGTATAAGTTAGGCCATAAGCTATTAGTTCCTTGACTTTGCCTTGCCTCACAGTTTGTAGTCACTCTAATTTTAAAAAGATTGGCAACTCTATTGAGTATGACAATATATTTCCCCAAATTTTTGGCATACCACTCTAGTAAATAATATTGAAAAACACTTTAACACAAATTATCTGTTTCATTGTATCGATTATATTTGTCTATCTCTGAGTAGCTCCTGTATATAAACATCCTTCGAAGCTTCAATAGGGAAGTAATTGTTGCATCATATCTTTTAAAGTTTTCCTTTTCCTTCATATGGCAATAGCTGTTGTGATTGCCAATACTCATAATATATCCTTCCATGAATATTTCTTTTATCTATTGAGCTTTCAATATTGGCTTCCATATTTCTTCATATTTGCTTCCTTTCTTAAATATTTCATTTGTTCATTGCTTAATTCCATAGTAATTCATATTTTGAATATCTTAATAAACATGGAACTTTCCATAGTAAAGACTATTGTATTTGTTAAATATATTTGGATAATATATTTAATATGCGGTGCTAGGCCTTTAATTATGTAAATATTCTCTTTCTATTTGGAGCTTTTGGCTTATTTTTTGCTTTATAGCTTCCCATTCACTTTATACTTCTTGTTTACTTCTGACTTGCTTTTGATAATAAATTCCTTTTGCAGTTTTCCTTTTATAATGCTTTTGATTTTTTTCAGCTTTTGATTTTGGTTCTAGTTTAGCTTCTAATTGTGGTTTTGGTTTTGGTATATGCTTCTGATTTTCCAAAACTCAACTAGTATTATTTCTTCCAAAGCTTTTGCTACTTTTGACTTTAGTTTATGTATACTTTCAAAGCTTCTATTTCGTTTCATAACTTAATTTTGATAACATTTTTTAATGTTTCAGCTACATACTAAATAAACTTATTAGTAAAATTAATATAGTGTTTTGTTATCATCAAAATATCTTTGAGATATACTTAACACTATAGAATATAGTGCTATAATCCAAGTGATTGCCAAAGTGGTGTTTGGATGGTAATAGCAATTATGTTACCAACTAAACAATAGTGATTGTAGCATTCAATCGGTAAGTATCCATTTTGGGCATAGAATGCCCTCACCAACTAGCTAGATGCTAGGACCTAGAGCCATTTGAGTGGTTGATACAAATCTAAAACTATGTTTCTAATTCTAACTTTTTCCTAAAATAATTATTATTCAATTCATTTTATTTCTAAAATTTTCTTTTATGTTCTAACCTTAAATTTAAGATTCCTAAACCTTGTAAGTTTCTATAGAATTGTACCTTATGAGTATGGGGATTAAATAAATGTTAAAAAGACTAAGTATAGAAGTGGTAAACCAACTAAGAGTTATTATGTGTAATGTTAGGGTCTAGTGTTTATGATTATCAAGTGTTAAAAGAAGGGTTAATACTAGATACATGGATACTATGTTATTGTGTGTACTTGTTTAGGTTAGTAATAATAATGAACGTACTGTATATGCATGGTTGGGATCAAGGGATTGAAAGTATCAGTAATCTTAGGATGATATTCCAACGATCAATAAGTGACATTATCTTGAGTAAAGTTACATATTGAAAGGATTTGAATAGATTTTAGATTTGACTCATGGATTTAAGAACATTAAGGAACACCCAATAATATATGTATATTAATATTATATATGTAAGTAATTCAGATCATGAGCTACCACAAGTTTTATGGCACTTAGACTATATTGATTACTGTACTTAAATAAAGATAATAACCGGTTAGTTGTATATTAAATATTTTTATATCAACATGTGTATTTGACTATGTGTATACCTTTGTGTATGTAGTCGTGGCATTTCATGTACTAGGTATTTGGTTATTACGTTTTAAGGGAAATCTTTTTTAACTGTAGGTACTTCAGGGAATGTGAATCCCTATGAGGACGTGAGTTATGACTTTGGTGTATGATTTAAGAGATAACAGAACTATGCCTTTTATGATGAGTTAGGATGGGACACGTTAGTACTTCGGTTTGTGTGGTAGATGTTGATGTATTTGGAGATTGGACTCTATTGTCAGTTGAACAGGTTGTACTCTTTTCGTTAGACATGCCTTACTTGCGGTAGGAGCCGAGCCTCTCCTTGTTGCCCACGTTTGGAGATATTATTTAATGGGTTATTGCGGTTATTATTGTTATTCAACGATATTTTTAGACAGTTTATAAGTCTTTGCACGTCATGTAACATTCTGGGTTTTTGAGATATTTTAGATATCATTGGAAGTGGTTCTCGATGAATGATTCATCTTGCAAACTGAACTTCCATCGTTCAAGATCAAGTGTTTCTGGAAATTTTGGTCTCTCTGCCAAAACGAACAGTATACATCTTAGAACACCAACATTTATATATATGTATGTATGTATGTATGTATATATATATATATGTAAAGTTTTTACTTTTTTAAAAACGATCTAGGTGTCACTTCTTACTTGTATACATATATATATATATATATTTTTTTATAATGTTGAAAAATAAGAATATCTTATTTCCAGCTTATTGGTTTTTACGTATTATTCTGGCATCTATCAGATTTGTTGGATCTAGGTGTCATATTCAGACCTTGTCTGATGCTGGGGTTGGACTGAACTTTTAAAGCCATTCCAACGAAGTTCAACCATAAGATTTGGCGGCATCATGGGATGATTAATAATACATAATATCAAGTTTGCTATAAACTACTCAAATCATCAGGTACACTCTTGCACAGCCAACGCCAGCCAGTGTGTGTGTGTGTCCCATCCCTTAAGCGATTAGATTCCAAAGTTAATCACGCTTTAAGCTTCTTATTTGATAAGCCTTCATCACATGGTGTACAAGAGCAATATTATTTAATAAAATTAGTCTTCATTTGTACCGTCTACAGCATTTGTAACTTATAAATGTTTATAAGAATAAATTTCAATTGGATGGTTTGTCTTTTAAGTAAACTATTTAAATCGCTCTGCTGTTGCATTGAAAAAGTTCATTTTGGATGAAAGAAATTCAACGGCAAAAGGCACAAAAGTTAAAATCTCACCATGAGCTCAATAAATTATAAGGTTTTAACACCTCTTGCTGGTCCTTTTTGTAAAGAACCAAGTCTTAAGCCCATCGTTTAGAGAAAACCTAGTGCAGTTATTAGGAGGTATAATTGCTTTGCTTTCATTAAGAAATCCATAATCTTAACCTTAGCCGTTACATCATGTATAATATAAAGTTCTATTTATTATCAAGGAGTATTTACGTTCAAGACCAAATTCTAAGATAAGTTCAACCCTCTTCTTCCAATCTCTTGCTAGTTTTGATTAATCAAACCAAACCGGTAAATTGGTAATTTAGGGCAAGTTATAGTAGAGTAGAGATAAAAGACAAGTTGGGGGCAGTCAGGATGATTAAATATGGTAAGTGCCAAGAGGAAGTTCCTAGACAATGTATATGTTTATCTAAAATTTCTTCTAAGAAACATATAGACGCACCTGCACTAAAAACCTAAAAGTGTCTATTAAACATTCAAACAATTTAAAAAGTAAATCCGAACAAAATCTAGATTGCATTATCTCAAGTATTTAGTTTATACTATTTCGTGATTAATGTTTTACATCAATTGATAACTGATCTAAACTCAATCTAATGGATGTATCATGATTTTTAAAAGAATTAGTAATTCATTTTCTATCTTTAAGAGTGTTGTACAAAGTTCTACAAAAACATTCCTACCTATCTATATCATTTCTTAATTTGACATTTGAAAATTTACTCTTTAATAATTGAGATTTAATTGTATTCTATAGGAATTCCACGTTAAAACTCTCACCCCAAATCTTAAATATAGGAAAAATTGATTTTCACCCCTCTAAGCGCTTAATTTTAATTTTTTTTTTTTTTTTTATCGTTATACAAAGCCAAATTTTCCTAACAATCCGAGCCCAAGAGCGTCAAAAGGTCTGCAAAGTATGACAAATAGCTACCTCCTCAATACCTGTATGAATTAAAAGAAGAATAGAGTTGTCTTTTTCAGTTTTCGTTTTTTTTTTTTTTTTCGGTTCCTGCCCTTAATTGGTGCACCCTTTCACTTCGCAATGGCTAAATACGAACGAGAGAGAGAGAGAGAGAGAGAGAGAGAGACGCACCTACCTCGTAGAAGAAAACAATACAGGCTGAAAAGTTAAATTTTGAAAGTTTTAATTGCCATTCAGATTCAGCAGCACACGGCCGACGCTGCGTTTTGATTTGATGCTGATGCTGACGCTAATGGCCTAATGCTAATGCATGTTTGAAACGTGTGCTCTCTAGAGAACCAAGAAATCCGTGGGTGGGTTGGTTCTTTCGTACATTACTAAATAACGATTTTGGTCATGTATATTACAAATACAAATATTTTGAAAATATGCATATGTATATATATATAAATACTCAGAATAATATATTAATGAAAATAAAAATATACGGAACAATACTAGGTCCGAATTGCTATCGCTCTTAAAAATAAATCTCAAAAACATATTTACTTTTTAGTGACACAACTAGAAAAGTATGATCGTATACCAAAAAAAAAAAAGTTGGTAGAAGTACTATAGTGCATAGTCTTATTAGAAAGCCTAAGAAAACAGGTTAATTTTACAAAAACTTTTTTTTAAGAAACATGGGGCATTTTAAAGTTTATTGGTTCTTAAGGAAAGCAGATAATTCTTTTCGAAAGTTGAACGCTTGTTAATCAACATTAAGTTTCAAGGCGGGAAAGAACCAGTATGGACTATGGAGGAATTACAACTATTAAGAAAGAATCTAAATCCCTCCGATTTTCCAAAGAAAGATGCAGACGCTTGCTCGAAGCCTTGAAGTAATATTTATATTATTCCTTATGCCTAAGGATGCCCAGGCCATTTATATATATATATATTAGAATTATATTATATTATATTATATACGCACCCAAGCAAGCTACCTTGCCACCTCCATTACTAACTTGGAATTACATTTTGATTGTTGCATTTTAAAGATAAGTAGTAAAATTGCTACGTTATAATTTATTTCATATATATTTAGTCGTATTATATTTGAAATTGAGTGTTTAAATTCTTAAATCATATTTAGACAAAAAAAAAACATAAAAATAAAAATAAAGTGACCAATAAAAATTCTTAGATCATATTAAAAAAAGAAAAAGGAAAAAAAGTACTTTTGGGTCCTTACACGACCATTTTAGCCTTGAAAGATCATTTAAAAAAAAAATAAAAAATAAAAAACCCAAAAGAAAACATTAGGCATAAAAGAATCTTTAAAAACTAAAAATAAACAAATAAAAAGTAAAAGCTGTTTGTTTCCTTCCTCTAATTCTATAAATCTCTCAAATTTTAAAACTTTCTAATTTGTTGTATCCAAGGTAAAATAGTAAAGTAGGATTTCAAAATATGTTCTATAAAGATTATGGGTCTAGATACTCAATATAAAATTGGAGAAGATAAGTATATGTAAAGCAAATATAAGGATGTATATTTACAATTTATCTAAATTTTAACTCTCAAAAATTTAAAGTCCCATCTAAATTAAATTCAAGTTGTTAATAAGATATTTTGGACTTAGGCTCCTTATGCTCATATTGACATGATTGGGCTCATGGCTCAGCTCGACTTACTAATATTTGGTTACATTATCCTCTTGTCTGATCTCGACCCAAGCCTACCAAATAGCATACTCAATCACAATTTCCAAGTAATGACTAGAATACAAATGATAAGGTTTGAGGACTAGGTCAATAGCCACAATCCAATAAATCTAAATCATGTTAGACATTAGTCTCTTAACTTCTAGCAACCTTTCCTTATAAATATTAAACAACCTCCAATCGGTATTGGAATTTATACTCTTCATGCAACTTATAATATTCTCACACACTTATTCTCTCTATACACTCAACTAACTTAAGTATTAGAATAATCACGTCGGACAATAACTTAAGCACTCCTCACTATTTTTCTCTGTTTCGTAGGCTCTCACTAAAGTATAAGCCTAATTTCATCAATACTTTACTAGTAGAATCCCGTAGATAACAAAAGTAATTAATTTAGAATTTTACATAACTCAAACACACACACATATATATATATATATGTGTGTATATATGTGACATGAAATATTAAAATTTTGATATGCATACATAGTAGTGAAATTGATGGTTTTTCAAAATAATTAGCACTCATTTTATACATACCGTAGTTCATCCATATTTATAAAATATATGTGTACATAATACCGAATGATTTTTCGTTTCCACTATATCGCCATTTTCGTTTTCTATTCGCCGGGAACCTGGACATTTGCGGAAACAAAGATCTCCAACTTTTGCTGTGATCTGCTTTTGTAGACCTTTTCGGACACATCGAAAGAGCCACCGGTGCATAATGTCTTGGACAATAAATTTGACTGTCGCACTTCACCTAATTAATTACTCAACTACATAAAGCGAGAAGGTTTTATGACGTCCACGTAGAAGGAACCGCATGTTTTCAAGAATAAGTGCTAACTGGATTTTCAGAAAACCATTGTGAAGATATACCAGATGATAAATCTTTTACATTTCTTCGAATTCGATCTTTCTTTTAGTATGTAATACATATTAAAAAATGTAAGATGTATCTTATTTAGGCTATTAACAACGTATTCTATAATATCTATTAATAAGATCCTTTAATTGTTATGATTAATTATAGTATATCCACGTTAATTTTTCATCCTTTTCATCTTGTACACTTAATGAGACAATAAGTGCCCAAAATGAAAAGTAGATTTGTCTTCTAACCTTCAATGAGTATTAAAAATGCTCATTAATATAATTAATGAATCAAGTTCTACTCAGGAGGTACATTGTTTTTCTACTTGGGTAAATTGCAATTTAGATGACTTTATGTTTGCTAAATATATATTTATTTTTTCTATATTTAAAATTGACCATTTAAACACATAATTTTTCAAAAACGTGCTTCTACATTCTATTTTACTACTTGAACATTTTGATTTTATAAATTTTTATCACAGGAAGGATTTGTGTTGCAATAAATTCAACAATTTCATTGATTTCTAAACCAAGCCGGCATGACATGAAATTCATTTGGCATAACCTATACCTAATTTGTTTAAACATTTGTTTCATTCCATCACTTTCTTTTTAGATCATAATTGTTTATATTTGATATATCAAAAGAGGAAGTTATTGCTTGGGTATTTTGAACATGAGCCTGTTATCCTAGTCTAACTTTCTCAGAGCATGGGTTAAGTCCACAAAGCCCAAAACAACCTTCTCGGAGCCTAAGCCGAGCTTCATAGAGCTCGATTGACCTCGCTAAACTTTAGGAAAGTCCCTAATTTCAAGGACAACCTCGCCAAAGCCCCAATCAGGCTTCCAAGAGTCTAGTTGATCTTATCAACAGACATCTTTCAAGCACCTGTCTTCGTCTAGCTCCATGCAACCTAAGCCTTCAAGCCCATGTTATTACACTCCGAAATCGCAAAGTTGTAACAGTCCCGCCGTATAAACCATCCTATGATAGTAACTGACCTCACAGTGTCTATCATGGCATAGACATAATCTACATTAGGCGTCGACGACTCCCCACTTTGAATTAAACAATTCAATTAAAAATTTAGCTAAAGTTACCGTAAATATTAAAGCTTTAAGTCAACATGTATATATAATTACATGTACATTACAGTAGAATTCCCAAGTGATTCTATGTCATATCATAACAATCAGCTAATTTACATATCAATTATCAGTCTTTCAGTCTTAAGCTACTAATTATACTCTAGATATACATTAACTACTAGGCGAATTAATCCTCACACCCTTAAGCTTCAAAAAAACTAACCTCCAGATAGTTGTAGAGCAGCATATTACTAGGAGTATTTAGAGATCAAGACCTGTAAAAAAATTTATACAAGTATGAGCAACTATAGCTCAATAAGTTGAATCGGAGACTCATGAATATATACAAACACAAACAAGATTATCAAGCAATTTTTTTTTATGCAATGCAACAAGCAAGTGTCATCACACAACGTAGTTTGGTCCGTTGCAAAATCAGAGTAATTTCACTCGCTCTAATCTAAGTTAAGGAGTTTTCATGTTATGCAACAGCTTACAATCAAATCCAAGTTTGAACAATTGAGACACTACTCCTCGTAAAACTATCCTTCGAATCAATGCCCTCATTCTCACCGCGACCTCCTCTCCTATGAATTAGTTCGACTAAGGATAAGGAAACAACCAATTTGCTATCCAGCGCTATCTTTTTCAAATGTGTCAATGTTTGATTAGAGAATCCTAATAATCCCCTAAAAGGTTGCAATGCATGACAATTTAGGGCATTAAAGTCGATTAAGTTTAAGTTTCATTTAGAGTGTTCAAACAATTTCACACCAATCCAGTCATAATAAACAATCAATCACAACACAAATTTCAATACAAATTCAGATATACAAGCACATGCATAAACTACTTACAATCGCAATCGTACACAATCTTAAGTCTCCGAGTATCCTAAAATAATACTCCAAATACGGTAAAGTAATAAACCTAATTTACTTGGAATTTTCGGTCGCTCAATCACTTAATTGTAGGTTGATTTATCTTTAGGTCTCCTATAATAAAAATACATCTTTTTAGTATTTATACTTTGATGATACATATTCTAAATTATAATTTAACTCACTTCTCCATGTATACCTATTATTTACTAATGATTCACTCTAACTTAGCTCAAGATTCGATTTCTAAATTAGATTCCAGTTTTGGTTCTACATTGTTTTTTGATACGAGGAATCCTAAATACACTAAAATCCTAATGTAAAATTAATCACATTAAACTCGAGTATTATAATATCACACTGAGTCTTAATTTAGTATTCTAACCTATTCGATATACTCTAATCCTAATTGGAGTATCGGATTTACTCCCGATGTGAGAAAATTTTACATTTTTTTATCCAATTACCTAAAATTAAATTTTGTTTCAGATTTATAATATACTGATTTTAGTATTATATTATCCAAATTAACCTAATTTTTTCATATTTATTAAAATTCTAATTTCACATATTCCTAATTTCTTACAATTACCACATAATTTCTATATTAATTACACTTAACATTCCAAAGACTAGGATTAGATTTTCACATCAGAAATTAACATCCTTAAACATCTAATTACCTTCTAAATCAGTAATTAATCATTTAATCCCCTAATTAAGCCAAAATTACCCATTTTTTTCATCATTTTAAGGCTAAAAAATTACTTAAAATTTTTCAAAATTAATTTTAAAAAAATAGCTTCATAGCACTATTCTATATCACTTAAGCATTCTACAAAAAAAAAAATTGAGCACCAAATTACACTCCTAAGCCTATTTATTTCTAATTCTAATCATGCTCGGTTTTGTCTAATTTTTTAAGAACCCTATATTTATAAACATGATTAAATTTCATCACTATTTTTCCCTAAATCAACATATAATAAAATCTCAGAATAATAAATTTCATAATTTTCTAAGCCAAATAAATAATTTTAAAAAATTTTACAAAATCGAAGAATATGTGAAACTCACTTAGTTCAATAGCTTTTTAGCCTCTAACACCGGTTCAAGTGTATCGGCCGGTCCAGGCAGTGGGTTTGGAGTAGGGTGGTGGTGGTGGTGGTTCGATTCCAAGTGGTGGTGGTGGTGGTGGTTCGATTCCAAGTGGTGGTGGTGGTGGTTCGATTCCAGGTAGTGGTGGTGGTGGTGGTGGTATGTAGGTTCGGCTTTCTTGCTCTTTCTACACAGATTTGAGGCAAATTGCTAAAACCATAATTTTTTTCTCTCAATTTTTCTTAATTCCCAACTAACCAAATGAGCTCTGTAAATTTTCTTGCTATTTATAGAGTCTTGTAGGAATTATTATACATTAATTAGGACAAGACAATACTCATATCTCTTCTATTTTGCCTTTTGTGTTGCTTGTTTTTCATTAGTTAATTTTAGTTTCTTACTTCCCTTACTGTCATGACTTGATCTAGTTCTTTCCCCCTTTCCTTAATTTTTTTATAATTTTCTTTAATTATTTAGTAAATTTTTAGCTAATTTTGAGCAATTTATGTAATTTTACGTATTTTTATCTATACGTAAATACGTATAAGCTACAAGTAAACATTCCCAATTATTATTTAGGTCATTCTATAATTTTTAGTATACATATAATCTATCTCTAGTAATTTATTAGTTATTATATTGTACTTTTCGCCTTTTTGATAATTAACGAATAATATACTTAAAATTGAAAAATTTTATAATCTCTTATTTTATTACTTATTTCCTTAAATTCAAGTTTATAGGGTCATTTTTACTAATATTTCTAACTATAATTTATAATTTAGGTCTAATCGGATCCTTTAATCTATCGCCCTAAATTTTGTATATTAAATTCAATCGTACAGTTACTTGGTTTATCTTTAGGGCTTACACATGCTACTTAGGCTTAGTTTATAAGTTTAAAAGAAGACTAAGTGGCAATAGTGTGGATAGACAATAAAAGATCAAAATCGATACAAGCTTGTCTTAAGATCATTTCCACAAAATTCAAAGTCAATGAAAGGATCTTGGTATCATTATCTCTTTCAACAAATAGCTCGTCCAATATGCTTACAAATAGCAAATCAAGGTTATGGGTAATGGGTTCCAACTTTACTTTCTCTTTCACTTTCATTATATACTCTACTTTCTATTACTAATTTAAATATTGGAGTACCCATGTCAGAATCACCTTCGATGCCTATCCTTAGTTTACATTTGTTGATTTTGTAGGTTGCCTTTAACCTCAACTACCCTACTAAAATAACATAACCACATTTAGCGTCTTTTTTTTTTTTTATGCATCCTACAACCATAAATGGCTAGAAGATCATGAAACACCTTTGACAACCCACAAGATAACACCAATGTGGTTGAGTAACAACTTAATCCAGTAATTGGAAACACTTTTACAAGTCCAACTCCACAACAAGCTCCACTAGCCAATTAGATTGATCCTGAGAGCTTCGCACTAACGCAGACTAACTTACCAAGCAATGATGCACTAAAAAAGATCAGCAAGTTATGGCCTTAAACACAAACAATAATAGTTAGCACCCTTCCCCACCCTAAAACCTAAACAAACGAAGTCATATACTAAGCTATAGCTCCTACAAGCTCCCGCTTCCTCCCAATCTCCTTTAAGGAGAATAGACACCTAACATTTTCTTAAGTCCCAATCTTCTTTAAAGTAATCAAAGCAACAATCTCTTAAACTACTTTTGATTGAATGGGACGATCTAGCCTCTTTAGGCTACTAATTGGGACACCATCGTCAAATCAAAGCCTAATTTATAATTTGAGGTGCTCCTAACAGGGACTTAAAGATCCTTTTTAACCTTTATTAAATTGGGATGCCATCATTGAACCAAACCCCTATTTAAAATATGAGGTATTCCTGGTAAGGCATTGAATCCCTGGTCACTAAGTTTTTTAAAAGAGTCCGACCACAAATCACTCTAGTCAACAAACCTCTTCTTGCAAAATGGAGTTGTTATCATTAATTAGACCCCAAGTTTGAAATCCAAGGTATTACCAATTAGGACTTAAAGTTTCTTGGTCTCCATTGCCTTCATCTGACCACCGTTAGCTTTAGTTGTAGGACCCCTTATAAGTATAGCAAGTTCCAATAATAAGTATAAGCACTAAAGCCATCGGTACAAAACAAATGTACAAAGAATAATTGAGAGATGTGCAATATGTAAGAAGGCAAAGAGCCAAGCTAAACGAAGCCAATGTATGCCCCTATCCATCTTAACCAAACCATGGACTGAATTGAGTATGAATCTTGTCCTGGGTCTACCTAGTACTAGTTGAGGGAAACATTCTATCATGGTCATAGTGGATAGATTCAACAAAATAGCACACTTCATATGGTATTAAAAGACTAATGACACTTTTTGCATATTGCTTATCTTTTCTTGCAAAAGATTGTTAAGCTGCACTAAGTGTCTTAAAGTATAGCTTCCAATCAAGATTTCAAGTTCTTAAGACATTCTTGAAAGACTTTATGGCATCAACTTGGAACTAAGTTAATGTTCAATATGTCATGCTTATATGTTGATGACTTGATCTTTATTAGGAATTGCGAGACACAATTTACTAAATTTAAGGAGGCCATTACTTAACAGTTTGAGATGACTGATGTGGGACGAATGTCATATTTTCTTAGAATTTAAGTGTGACTAACCAATAATGGTATATTTGTTTCAAGAAAGAAATATGGTATCAATATATTAAAGAAATTCAACATGGATTCAACTACACCAATTTGAACTCTAATTGTCTATCGTATGAAAATGAAGAATAAAAGGTGGCAGAGAATTAGTAAACCCAACTTACTTTTAAGGCATAATAGATAATATACATTATTTGGCATCCATTGGGCCTAATATTGTTTATTGAGTTAGGCTTATTAGTTGTTTCATGTAGAAATCATACTAATCACACTTACAAGTAACTAAAAAGGATTCTACACTATCTTAGTGGTGCATGTAACCATGGAGTTTTCTATACTCATTCTCATTCTTCCAATTTAGCAAGGTACATAAACAGTTATTGCGTTGTTGATATTGAGACACGCAAAGCACATATGGACATGTGCTTTACTTAAGAAATGGAGTTGTTTTGTGGTCTTTAAAAAGGTAACAAGCGATGGCTTTGTCAATTGTAGAAACAGAGTACATTGTAGTAGCATCAGCAGCATGTCAAGTAATTTGGTTATGCAGTATATTGAAGATGTAAAACACGTATAATTATCAAAATCACGACTGCAATTTTATGAGTATACAATTTTATGAGGTTCTTTTATGTTGACTCGGCCATAAAATCATTCTCATATATAAACTTGCACCTTTAACCAAGTTATACATTAGATTTAGCAAAAACTTGCATTTTTATTAAATCAACAATTCTATGTATCTTAGCCGAATAGGATAAAAAATAAAATAATCTAACTAAGCTTTTATGAGTTATCGATTATTAAGGCATTACATTATCTTCCCTATTCCATTCCATTTTTTTCCTCTATCACTCTCTTATAGTCCCTAATTTGATGTTTATAACATTCATTTATGTTCTGATTCCAAATAGAGAAGTTCATAAGGAAAACTATGTACTTTACCATCAATGACCTCAAACGAGTTGAAAGGGTTGGTTTTTCTTTTAAATTCATTACTTTTTTTTCCAAAAAAAAATTATGGAAAAAAATTTAATTTGACTTTGATTTCCCATCTTCTATGCATGTTAGATTATATATTAAGATTTTTTTTATGTAAAAATAACTTAATTTCATCATTTCTTCATCTCCATCATGTGATTTAAGTTTTCAATAACTATTGTAAGCATATCTACAATTTTTGAAAACTATTTTACATTGATTTCACGTACCCTCTTATAATTTTAGATAAAATCACAAGTTTAACAAACTTGAAAATGTCAGTTAGGTCTAACAGTTATGCAATGTGATGACAAATTTACTATCGCACTAGTTAAAAATCTTGTATTTCATGGACAAAGCAAGCACATTGATATCAAGTTTCACTACATTAGAGGATTATTAAGCATATGAAAGACAAACTCTAGTTTTGTAAATTTGAAAAACAAGTTGCAAATATCATGATGAAGCCACTAAAGGTTGATTAGTTTGAAAAGTTCAAGACAATATTCAAAATCACCGGTCTAAATGCAAATTTAAGTAAATGATTCAAATTTGAAGGGGCATATTGAAAGTAACAAACTTGAATTACAAAGTTAAATATAGTAGACTAAAAATAGAAAATTTGTAAAACCACTAATTATTCAATGGTTTATTTGATTATTAAAAGATAAATTTTAGCTTTTAGAAATATTATAAAAGGAGGACTATGTAAAAATACACATATAAACATATACACACTGAAGATTTCTCAATGAAAAATTTTTTTTAATAAACACGTTTTGTTTTATTGTCTCCTATTTCCTTTAAGAGTATTGTTTGAAATTTCCAAATTTCGATTCTTAGAAGGTGGACTAAACACGAAGTTAATTTCAAAGATAAAGCTAAATAAAAAATGACATAACTTTTTATTAAGGATAATGGCCTTAGTGATTTGATGTTCAAATATAGGTTTTTGAACTAAAACTTTCGTTTTCAAGAATAAACTTTCTTTATAATTGTCTAAGGGGCAAATTAGATAAACTAGAAAAATGATTCACTAGATATTATACGTCACATGTTATGCATACATAGTATGTAAATATTAATAAAATATTAACGTAAATATTAATAGAAAGAATAATTTTCAAATCAATTACTATATATGATTTGTATACGATATATATGTTAACATCTTATTAATATTTATATACTATACCACATATGCACAATATGTAGCGTATATTATTCACTAAATTTTTGCTCGATAAATTGTAACCACGTAACTCTTTCATGGATAGACTAACGTTCCATTGATTCGTAAAATTGAAAAAAAAAAAAGAAAGAAAGAAAGAAAAAAAGATCCACCAATAACCTTAGATTTGTTGAATTTGAGCTATTTAGGTTAAAAGCTATGGTATCGATTAGAGGTATGCATGCACGTTAAACAGGCCAACCCACCCCAATCCATTTTATCCCATAGGTTAAATAGGTCAGACTCATTTGACCCGCTTTTTAAATAGACCATAAAACCTCGATCTTAACTTATTTAAAAAGCTGGTTAAACGGGTCGATCCATAGATCAAATATGTAAATGTATTAAACGGATTAACTCAAACCAACCCACTTTAACGTATGGGTTAAATGGGCCAGCCTTATTTGACTCGCTTTTAAACGAGTCAAAAAAACCTTGATTCAAACCAATTTAAAAAACAGATTAAATGAATCGGCTTGTAAACTAAAATTCACTTGTATACCTCTAGTATGGATACCTAAACTGGCATATCATATACCTAATAAGACAAAGCTTTCATATTTAATGAGTCACAACAATCAAATTACAAGTTTGGTATTGTGCAAAGCTAAACTGCAAATCCAATTACAATAAATCCAATAATTAAAATTTTTTATTAAAAAATAAATTAATTAATGAAGAGTAATCCAGTTGAATTGAATATATTGACTTCAAACCCAAGTCGTTGTACTTCAATCGTTATCAGGCATTACGATAGAAGAGTGTGGCAATAGCGGCTCGGTTGCTAACAGAAGAATACACTTATTACGGAGAGAGATCCCTAGGAAAGAGCAAATTACAAAAGAGTTGGGATGTAAATCGGGGATAACTTGATTTGATACAAAGCTTCATGAATAAGATGAGACTAATATTTCTTGGAACTGTAAATTGTGATACGTACGTATAAATCGCATGTATATAACTATATATATTTATATATTTTTCTTCAAGTAAACTACATCACATGTTCCATTTTCAAATTCGAACCTGACCAATTTGAAAAATCGGTATTTATATACTCTTAACAATTCTGGTGTATATTGACTAAGTATTGAGTGCGTTCTGCAAAAGTAAGTGAGCAGACCATAGCATACCATACCATACCATACGTCCCATGCTCTGGGAATAATTTCTATAATTTTGGTATTAAAATATACATGATGATATCTAATATTAATTCTACAATCTATTTGGTTAGCTAAACTCGCCAAGATGCCAAGAGACAAAGTTGTAGATGAAGTAATTTTATTTTTTCTTTCATATTATTATTCAATTTTTTTTTTTTAACGAAATCATTTGTGTCTTTAATAGTGTCGAGTGATTGACATTGTTAAATTATAACCATATAATTCGGTCGAAAGAAAAAAAAAGAAAAAAAGAAGAAGAAGATAATCATATCATGATATATAAACCTTGCATTACAAACGAACACGAACAACATAATCCATAATATAGGACATACCTTATGAACTGGAAATGAAACTTCATTATTAAAACCCAATGATCCACCAATCGATGCATCCACACACATGTCCAAAGACCAAAGAATCCTATCTGTCATAAATGGTTACCGAGCCCACAGGAAAGGGGGGTGGGAAAAAAATAATTATGAAGTAAACAAATGAGAAGTGATGTTTGACCAAACTACCCAGAGAAGATATCTAGAATAACTAGTGCGAGTCCCCCAATCGATCCACATTGTACATTTGGAGAAGAATCAAAGGCTTTGAAAACGACGTGATAAAAACTTAAAAACAGAATCAAATATCTATTATCAATTAATGGATAGGGTGGGGAATCTAGTGCATCGCTTTGACAAGAACACCCGGCAATCATCCCTTGGGCATATGGTGGGGACATATACGATATCATCGCAACCGTCCGTTCGATCGCGTTTGAAATCAATCAACGTGGTGAACATGGCCAGGAACAGCACCAGATGGTTCAATGCGTACCTCTGCCCGACACACTGGTGGGCCCCAGCTCCAAAGGCCAAGAAGTTCCTCTTAAACAGCCGGCCCTCCTGCCTTTCGTCGGAGAAGCGGTCCGGATCGAAGCGGTCCGGGTCGGAGAAGCCTTGAAACGAAGATTCAAAGACGGAAGGGAACACGATGGCTCCTTTGGGGATGGTGTAGGATTCCGTCAATGGGAAGTCTTCCCCAGCTATGTGTGGGACCATGGTGGCGGGAGCTCTGTACCTGACTACCTCACGCGCCACAGCCTCGGTGTACTTCATTTCCCTTAACTGCTCCCCTGTTATTAATGTGTCCGAGTCTGGGGACCAAATTCTGCCAACCTCTTCTCTTACCTATGTATCGTGTTAAAAACCATACATATAATATTTTATTTTTCTTTTCACTATATATATTCATGAAGGGAAAATAAATAAAGGGGATTGACCATATCTCTATAGATTGCGTAATTCAACGATATAAAAGCATTGGTTTCCAAATAAAAGGAAAAGAGAAAGTTTTTACGATCGTTTTCAATATTTTTTTGAAAGCGACTCTTCAAAAATTACAGCTCAGCAACACTCCCCTGCTGACATATATATATATATATAATTATATTTGTCATATACTAAGCTACAAGGTGGTAGGAATATAATTTTTCCCCCCTCTTTTTTAGAAAAAGAATATATATATTTCATTTAGAAATTTCCGGTAAAAGACTGACCTTTGTAAGAACATGAGGGTGAGACTCTAGAAGCGTCACTGCCCACAAAAGCGAGGAAGTGGATGCGTCTTGAGCTGCAAACAAAAAGTCAAACAAATGTCCCCCAATTTCCCGGTCATCGGTGTGTGGCGGCGCCGCCTCACCCGCTTCCTTAGCCGCCGCAACTTCTCTTACGGTCTCCTGCATCCAAAAGTCAATCAAACAAGCCGGCTCATCAACCCTCTCCATTTTGGCCTTACTCTCCACAGCACAAACACTCAGCGTCTCCACCAGCCGCTCAACTGCCAGCCGAGCCTTCCTAAAAGCCGAGCCCGGGAAGTCGAAGGGAAGCTTCATGAGTCCCACGTTGAACAAGTTGTAGTCCACGTTGAACCTCTCTCTCGCTGGTTGGCTCAAGTAGGGCCCAGCAAAGACGGTCTGTGAGGTCTCTAAGTTCATGTCACGCACTAACAGCCTTAACGGGATGGACACGCGGGAGTCGGACATCTCGACCCATTTCTGGATGTGTTGGAGGATGATTATCTGCTGCAGGGCGGTGTAGGTGGAGAGGGCCTTGGGGGTGAAATTAGGTGCGATCCGACGGCGGAGGTCCTTGTGGTCTTGGCCGAACATGTAAATCAAGTTGTGTTGGCCGAAGAGCTTTTTACCGAAAGGGTGGCCCACGAGGTGGAAAGCATCGGGTCGGACATTGGCGAAGATCTTGTGGGAGAGCTCGGTGGAGCGTACGAAGAGGATGAAGCGTCCGACGATGTAATTGGCGGAGAATCCCAGGGGGGATGACTTGGCGAGTTTTGATTGGTCATCCCAAAACCTTTCCGGGTTAGTGACCAATGGGATTGCGTTGCCTAGAAAGGGTACGAAAAAGAATGGTCCTGGCACTAGGTGTTTTTTCTTAAAGTATGAGATTTGCTCTAGGAGAATAAGGACGCATGTAAGGGTGATGAGGTATGGGATAAGAGGCGTAATGGAGGAAAATAATGTTGAATTCATACTGGGAATTTTGAGTTTGAGGAATTTTCTTTGAATGAAGTTGTTTAGTTTTATAGCTTTTGTTAATGTGGAGTTGGTTAAATAATCACTTGAGGTTGGATGGATGGGGAAGGAAGGAGGGGTAGAGTGAGAGCGAGAGAGAAGAAGAGGTGATAAAAATACGGACGGAGGCCGGAGGGAAGGGAAGGTGTAGGTGTTGGTGGGGTTTATATCCAGCTGGTAGAGGCAAGATGCTGACGTGGTGGATTTAGCATCTACGCCGAAGACAAACTTTGTTACTTGTGTTTCAATTTTAGTGAAAAAACAAATCCATCTCTCTTTTCCTTGCCTAGACGAACAAAATTGTGAAAAGCAAATCGAAATCTCTTTTATTCACCTAAAGGAATAGACTTGTTAAGGGAACATTAAACAATGAGATAATCTCATAATTTATACCTTAATTTTGTTATTTTTTCTATAATTATATACTTAAAATTTTAATTTATCAAATTATATATCCAATTAAATATTTAATAGTTACTATATATACCTTAATTGATTTTAATTCATACAATTAATTCGATTAATACAATCAGCTAATAGAATAATCGTCTACGACCTTGGAGAGTCGGGTAACTTATGATAGTTGGTTACTACCAATCCTTTGCAAAATAGCAGGTCATGACGCGCTTAAAAAATGAAGGTTGCAAAACCTACTAGCAATCCTAGGTGATCACCTATAATCTTAAGAGGGTCTTGTAACCCCTTTAAGGTACCAGTTGGTTACTTTGTTAGCTAATCATATTAGCTAAATAAATGATATGAATTAAAATTAATTAAGGTATAAACAATAATGACAAAATTTTTAATTAAATATATAATTAGATAAACTGAAACTTTAAGTGTATAATTGCAAAAAAAAAAAAAATAGTAAAATTTAGGTATGACATCGCCACATAAACAATTATATTCAATTTTTATTTATAGCCCATCTACTTTACTAAATGTAATAACCACATAATGGCATTTTTATCCATTTTGAATTAAATAGACTCCTAATAACCATTATAATGTTTAGTTAAACAAAACATATCTAAAGGAATAAAAAAGTAGTACAATAACAAATTAATATTTTACCTTCTCTTTAACTCTTTCCATACCATCTCCATCATTTTATCAATATCCTTCTCTCTGTACTCTCTCATCTTCTTCTTAACATTGATATTGCATTGGTTGATGTGCCTAAAAGTTAAGTTATCACTTGGACTTATTGTAAGGTTGAAAATGGATCCTTTGAGACATCAAAGTATAAAAAAAAAAAAAAATGGAGAACGAGCACGATAACTTTGTGAAGTTGCTCGTAAGATTTGACTTACCAACGAACATAACACAACTTAACCTTCACTCAATATCACGCGCAAGAAAAGAACTAAGGTATACTCACCACTAATTTTGAACTACTAACAAGATAAGATAAGAGTATAAGGAATGTATTCGAAGAGGGTTTCTCGCAAGAACATTAGAGAATATTCATCAACAATAAGATGATATCAGATATTACAGTTATAAGACAAAAGAACTATTTATAGCAAGTTTTTAGATCAACAAGACAATGACAGAAATTACAAAAAGGGTAATGTAGAAATAAAGATTTCTAATACAGACTTAAAAGGGTAAATGTTATAAAGAATAAAAGGAAGATATGGTACAAATGTAAAAAAAGTTAGGACATATGGCACTTTGTCATTGGATTCGTACATGAGGCGATAAAGTACTAAAGTGGAGCTGCTCATATACGGGGACAGGTCGACATTAAGGGGCTTAGAGGTCGGCATTAAGGACCTCAGCATTCGATAAGTCAGCCATATCGTGGCTAGTTGTAAGCTTGGCACTATGCATGTAGTAGAGCAAAGTAAGGTGCATCCGAGGTGGGCTCACAATGAGTCCAACAGGAAGCCTTCCTAATACTAGAGCTTGTCCTAATCGAACTGAGAAGACTGTACCCTTTTAACAAGACCTTACAAGCCCTTGAGTCGAGCTCAGGTGAAGGGTTTAGAGATTAGCAGTCCATCACTGGTGGAATCTAAAACATATCTAGAAGCCACTTGTTTCACCAATTAAACTTGGAATTAAAAAACTTGACTTTTTAGTAAGATAAAAAAGGGATAATTATCAAACAATATATTGAAAACTTTTTTAAGGACAAAATCTCGACATTAGTAAGGTAAAAATCAAATCCTTCTCATAAAAATACATGAAGAAGTTGTAATAAACACAATGCGGACATACTATATTATATACTGGGTAATAAAGGTTACAACTCCATATATTATATAAAGGAAGGGGTCAAATACCCATAATAAGGAAAAGAAAAAAATTGTTTATGAGGTTTACTGGATATGGGGAAAAGAGTTAAATTCTTTAATTCCTAGGAGAACAATGTCGTATCAATCTTGTTATTGCCGAACAAGAAGGGGTCGTCATGGATTAGAGAAGAAGGTTCAGTCATCGTTATTGAAGAAGAATAGGTTAGTTGTCATTGGTCTGCCATCATTGGTTTGCTTGTTAGCTTTATCGTTGCCAGAGAACAAGGTTTTAGTCATCATTGGCCTGCTTCTTTAGGTAGTTGGTCGGAAAAAAAGGTTTAGTTTGTGCTCGTTGGTCACATCACTATTTAGGTGTTCATGGCTAATGTGGATGGTATACGTCTAGTAGCAGTTGTACGATGGTGGTCCATTGGTATGTGGTGGTGGTATGTTGGTGGCGTATTGGTGGCTACATAGTGGTGGCATATTGTGTTGTGTTGAACTGTAATGGAGGGAAAGGGATAATGATGAAGAACACTAGGCTAAACTCAAGAAAAGAGGTGAATTAAGTTTAAGGACAAATTTCAAATCTTTTTTTATATAAATGACTAAATGCAATAATAAGAGTGATCAAAGCAATAATAGAACAATAATAAATGTGGAAATTAAAGAAATAGGGATAAAGAAGATTAAATCCGGATATAATGTGGAGTTCAGACTGCTTCCTAGTCTCTATGGACATATAATACCTTCAACTGAGGACTTCACACCACTTTATTGATTTCTCAATCCAAGCTCCAAAAGCTACGTAAATACAAACTTGATTACATAAGTTTCACACTCACAACTCTCAACACAAATCACAATCTCAACTCTCAACACAAATCACAATCACTACACTTCAAATCTTTCTAAATATTAGTAATTTATGGTACAAGAGACAATGAGAATTATAGATAACAAGAATACAAGAGAATGTTGAAATATTACAGCAAAAGATTAGTTCTCTACTGTCCTTGGTCGAGTTGTTAAGTATTATCCCATTCATTACTTTTCGTTATAATGCATTCAATACTCCAACGGCTAGTTGAATCTGACATGCCGATACTTTGAACTACCGGCAAGCCAATAAAAATTACTCTACCGGCAAGCCAGTTCTTCTAAGTCAGTAAGCTTTTCTTTATGTTTTCCAAGGCTTTATACTGTCAGCCTAGTTCTTCCTTGAACCGTCAACCCGGTAGACTAAATATCACTTGAAAATTCTTTTAACACACAACAAACGAATATTCTTTGTAATATAACTTCAAGATCATTTGATCACCACTTCAAAAGATTAAATTTCTTGTAAAGATAATTGATATATTTAATCATTAAGCAAGCTGAATAAACTTATTCAATTATCTCAAAATAATCAAATAATACTTAGTTTAATCATCCACTTGTTTTTATTTTCTTAAAAAATAACATGTTTACATATACACTTTTTATTTTGTTCTCATCAAAATTAAATAATAAACCCTAGGTTTAACAAATGAGGGTCTTTTTTTTTTTCTTTTCCATGAATCCTAATTCTTAACTTGAGGAAAGGAATTCCAAATCCTAGTTTTTAAGAATTTGGATTTCATAGGAATCGAAATTTGTAGAAGTAAACATCGTAATAAGGTGTCAATAAGGAATAAAGGGGGAATGGAATTGCCATTCCCCCAAGTGAATAGGACCTTAATGCGTTTATCCCGTCCACTTGCTATTATAGGTTGTAATAACACTAAATGAAGTGTTACATTGATGATGTGTTTAACTATTTGAATCAAATGAAATGTAAGGAAATGATTGTAAATGTTTCTACTGTAAGGTATCATTTTGTCACCATATTTTTATGGTATAGTATTGAATTTTTTTTTAGTTTATTATTTAGTTTGCATACTTTCGATAGCTATTAAACAAAAAAGGCTATGAAGTATTGGATAAGAGTTAAAAAATTTGTACCATATACTTGATGGTACAAAATTTTATTTTATGTAGTACAAAATAAATATAGATATTATTAAAGTGAAAGGCACCTCTTTGGTGTCTTTAATATCTTTATTACTATTTCATTTTCAAATTTGCAAAACTATACTTAATAGTTATATTTATTACCATAAATTCCATATTATTAAATTTATATCTACAGTTTTCAATGAAGGATATATTTGTAATTCGAGAAAAATTAAAATAAATTTGGCAGCATAACAATGCTACTAAGAAACGAAATTTTGCCATTTAAAGAATTTAAGAATTCACTATGACTTAATATTGACTAATTTATATTACATATAGTACTACTAATTTAGCAATAAGCTAAATGTTTTTATATTAATTGCCTACTTTTATATTATAGGAAAGTAAAAATATTGTTGCTGAAATTCTTTTATCAATGCCGCATATACATATATTATTATTATTATTATTATTATTATTAATGCACAAGAATGAAACTTTCGGTATCTTTTTCCTGTTTGCCTAGATACCCTTTCATAATATTAATATTTCATATTATTTGTCATTATTTATTTTATGACAATGTTATTTATTATGATTGTAAATATCAACTACCATAATTCCATAGTGTAAAAAATCCTAAATTTCAAATTACTTATATTTAGGGGAAAAAATTATCAATACCTTACACATCACAATATTGGAAAGTTGACCCTTTATTATAATTGCACTACAAACCTCTCTCTATAGTAAAATTACAATAATATGCTTCAATATGCCTTAATGGTAAAATTATCTATATTATTAAAGAGAAATAGATGGTTTTGATTATGTATATAGCTTAATTTAATAACTATGTTATGTTTTGTATTGTATCATATTGTTATATTTGTTTGTTACGCGCACATCACAGGTACATCATTTGCTAACATTTTAGAATTCCAAAAATTTTCACATCCAATACTATATATACCTAGTGTGGTAAAAGAGGGTTATAATATTTTGTTTTTTTTTTTTTTTGTATTATCCAATCTTTTTTATACTATCCAGTTATTCTAATCAAATGCTACTTAAATCTATTTTAATTTCTCTTCATAGTTAAATAGAAATAAAAGGAAATAGGTGTACAATATATAAAGTTAAAGAGATATCATTAAAGCAAAACTTCATTGCATGGTCTGAAAGACTTTGGACTATTAATTATATTTTCTCCTCTTTTTATTTCTTTTACATTAATAGAATATAAGAAAAGAAGACATTTCCACATGTTTCCTTCAATTTTCATTTTCTTATGGACATAAGAATAAAAAATTATATTTCTATAGTTTTCATTTTCCTTTTATGCTCATTGTATTGATTTTTTTTCCCTATTTCTATTTTAGTTAGAACTTGCCAAATACAGCATAACTAATACATGGTAAGTACTTCTTTTTATTTTTTTCCTTTTCTCTCCATCAATTACATATGGCTTTATAGGACAAAACCACATTGTTGATAAGTCATTTTAGGCCCAAACTCCCAAGGCCCAGTTCGGATATCTTGTCTTGCTTGGGTACCCCCAAATTGCTCCATGAGATGAAGGAGACCAACCCCATCTAACAACTTCGGTCCCAACCTTTCAACCTAAGGTTGGTCATTGGATGGGTCTAAGTTTGCAGAAAGATAGAAAAGTAAGTGATGGTGAATGTGTGAAAAGGATAAATATGAATGAAGAGTAAGCAAAAATCCATAAGTAGCTCCAAAGGATATGATGCACCAATGGAACTTTCGAAAACTCACGATACAATTCGATATGATGTATGAATTGGTCCGATGAGATTATTTGCCACCTAACCTTACTCAAGAATTAGGATAAGAGTGATGCTGAGAGTAAACAAAGTGTTTACATAAGAAAGGAAAAATACTCAAGTGTATTAAATTAATCAATCTAATCCAGCTACAATTATGCCCATAAGTTAGGGCAACTTTCTTAAAAGGATATTTTCTAGGGAAGTAATGTACAAGATACAAAAAGGTAAAAATAAATATTAAAAAAAAAATCATTGGTCTAACGAATCCTATACATCATTCTATATACGTAACGATGTTATATTGGTGATGCCGTTAGAAGATGCGGACAAAAAGAACGGTCAACTTGCTTATTTGAGCAGAGATGGCTTAGCCAGTCCAGACTCTCTTTTTTGGCAACTTGGTAAAGGTGATGCCAAGTATGTGATTAGCCAGCCATGAGTGAAACTGAGGATTGGTTATTGTCTCGACTATCAGCTTCTCGGCACACTATCTATGAGAAATAGATAGTCATTCGGCTCGGTATAAAGAACAGGCTGGTTAGGATATACTCGACCTCGGCAAGGGTCAATTGGAATAAAAGAATCCACCTTACCAAGCCTTCTAGTCCTCGAGCTCGACTACTAGTCAAAGGCCTAGTAGCTTAATTCCTATCATTTTCTTCAGGTTGATTTGGATTTGGGATCAAATCTAAATGGTCTTCAATCAGCTCTCCGTCGAGGTGATATGGTTGAGGTCAGTAATATTGAAGGTGTCAAAAACCCTATAGTCCTCAGGCAGCTCCAATCTATAGGCGTTATCATTAATTTTTTAGAGAATTTTGAACGGTTCTTCAGCTCTGGCAGATAATTTATTCCTTCTCTTGCTCGAAAACCATTGTAAGTCTCACAACCAGCCACTCAAGATTTCGATCGGCTGAAAGATTGGATCAAGCCTAAATTATAAGTAAAGCCAGAAATATTAGTAAAATGATCTCATAAGTTTGAATTTAAGAAAATAAGCAATAAAATAAAAGACTATAAAAATTCCAAATTTTAAATATATAACTCGTTATTTATTGAAAATGCGTAAAATGTATTCCGATAATTAACAAATCGCTAGAGATAAATTATATGTATACTAAAAATAATAGAATGACCTAAATAATATTTAGGAATACTTAATTGTACTATATATGAATTTACATGTAGGTAGAAATACGCATAATTACTTAAAATACCTGAAATGTGCTAAAATAATACAAAATACTTAAAGAAAATTCATAATTAATTAAGGAAAAATCAAGAAAAATCAGGAATGATCCAGAATTGGGTCGTGGCAGCTGGGAAAAATAAGAAAAAAAATCGGTCAATTAAATTAAGACAACACAAAAGCCAAAAATTAAGGGATAAGGCAATTATCTTATCCAAATTAATGCACAATAATTATCCTAAAGCTTTATAAATAGCAAGAAAAATTCAGGAACTCATTTGGATAGTTAAAAATCAGAGAAAATTATGGGGAGGCGAAAATTGAGAGGAAAATTCGAGTTAAAAAAAAAAAAAAACTATGCAATTAGGGCCTATAAAGGGTACCCACATTAGACGAGTAGCTGGGAGTGGATGGCCACCACCACCACACGGTAGTGGCAATGCCCAGACTGGCCAACAAGGCCACGGCGGCCGGCGGTGGCCGGAGCCACCCAGACTAATGAGTCCGATTTCCAGCCCGATTTTGTGTAATTTTGTAAAAAATAGTAAATATTATTAGAAAATTATCAATTTTGTTATTCAGAGATATTTTTGTATGTAGTTTTTAGGAAAAATATTATTTTAATGAAAATATATCTCGTAATATATGGTTCTTAAGAAATCGTACAAAACCGAACATATTTCGATTTAGAAATAAATGACCTTAGGAGTGTAGTTTTGAACCCAAAATTTTTGTGTAGATTACTTAGATGATATAGAACATGCCATGAAGTCTGTTTTCAAAAATCAAATTTCAAAAATTTTAGATAATTTTTAGGCCCTAAATTGAGGCATAAAATGAGTAATTTAGGGCTAATAAAGTAATTAGACGGTTAATTACTGATTTAATAAATAAGTACATGTTTTAGGATGTTGAAATTCGATGGAGTATGATACTTGTAGTATTTAGGGTGTTAGATGTAATTATTAGGTTAATTATGTAGTAAATGAGTAATAGGGAAAAATAGTTAATTTTGTAAATTAAGGAAATTAAGAGTAAAATCTGATTTGGGATGAATTTAGACATTTTGAAATGATAATTGATGTTTAGGAATGGTAATTAAAGTGATAGAAATAGTAAAAGTGTATTATATACATAATAGGTAATAATACATAATACATAATTATTAGAAATATAACAAATAGAAATATTAGGATAAAAATTAATATTATATAAATAATAAGGATATATAATAAAATCGATAGAAGACTTGAATTTATGTGATTATATGAAAAATGTAAAAATTTCTTACATCAGAAGTGAATTCGGTACACTAATACGGATTTAAGTGTACCGGGTGAAATAAAATACTGACTAGGGGTAATAATGATATTTAAGAGATTAGGAAGTAATGTGATTAATCTTATATTATGGGTTGAAACGAATTTCTAGGATTCGAGTATAAAACCACTACTTAGAAATTGAACTAGAACTAGAACCTAATTTAGAAATCGATGCGGAAACCGAACTCGAACCTAGCCCCAAACCTAAAATAATCGTAAAAGACTTAAGACTTAGATAATTAGGCATATTAAACCCCAAACAAAACATAACAATAAAGCGTTATAGGATAAAATGAACCTATAATAATTATATGAAAAACTGAAACCACGTTTGTGTTTTAGGGATGATCGGCGATGGCCTGAGCAAGTCGGACCTCGAGTGAGTGAGCAAGAAGTCAAGGTAAGTTGGGATTAATACGATGCTGTATTTTGGAGGCTTAAGATTATGCTTGTTTATGCTTGTTAGATAGTTAAATGTGTGCATGTGTTTGATTATGTGATGCTATGATTCTGTTTGTTACTCTGGCATGTATTGTATGATTTGTATGAAATGATTGATCACCCTAAACTGGAATTAATCAAATATATGACCAGTAATCATAATCGGACATGCATGGCAACCGGTTAGGGGAACTTAGGACTCTCCAGCCAAATACCGACCCCTTCGAAAGGGATAGCGCAGGATTGCAAAATGGTCCCTTCTTCATCCTCAGTCGAACTAAGTGACAGGAGAGGAGGTCGCGACGAGGGTGAAGTCAGTGGTTTGAAAGCAGTCGCAGGAGGAACAAGGTCTCCATTACACAAGCCTGAGTTTGGTCGTGAGCTGTTGCATTAACGGAAACTCTTCAACTCGGATTAAAGTGGGCACAATTTCTCTAATCTCACGACGGGCCGGACAATGTCGTGCGATGGCATTTACTTGAACATGCATTTCACTTAATAAGTTGATTGAAAACCTTGTTGTGTTTATGGTATAATTTTAAGTTCTCCATCCTAACTTACTGAGTAGAGGTTGCTCACATCCCTATAGACATCGTGCAGGTGCTGGCTATGAAGCAGCAAGTAACCACTCCGAAGCTAGCAACTGTTGGATCCTGGGGAATGAGGAAAAACAAAGAAGAATAAACACATATTTTTAAGGTCTAAGTTTTTATTTTAGAATTATTTTTCATTTATGAATAATGTAATAACTAGGAAATAATATTACAGAGAAATATTGTAAACTTTAATTGTAATAACCGAATTATAGTGTATATATATATTTCCTCACTTTCTTAGGTAAATGATTTATTTAAATTACAAACTTTTTACTTCAAAGCGGGTTAGTCGTGGACGCCTTATGTAGATCAGGTCTAAGATAACGGTTATAAGGTCAACTTCTATCTTAGGATGGTTTACACGACGGGACTATTACGACTTTGCTGTTTCGGGGCGTGACAATCGTTCACTACTGAGGTGCAGCCATACCAAGTCTCCCTATTGGAATTGTTTAGCCGTCCTACCCTTGATCTTCTCTCGCATTCTTTTAGCAACTTGGTCAATATACCGAGTGACTTTGTCATAGATGTACCAAAAGGATTGTGCTCTAGCTCTTGCTCTTGCGTTTAGGTCTTCTTATACAAGTACAGGTACAAATTTATGATCAAGGGGTAACTCAGGATTGAAACCATAGATAACCTCAAAGAAAGTCTGCTTAGTGGTGTCATGCACTATTCGGTTGTAAACGAATTTGACCACTGGCAAGCAAACATCCCAACCGATTAAGTTTTTACCTACCATAGCTTAAAGTAATGATCCTAAAGTGTGATTAACCACCTTTGTTTGGTCGTCAGTTTGGGGGTGACAAGAAGTATTGAAGAGCAGTTTGGTCCTCATTCAACGCCATAAGGTTCCCTAGAAATGACTCAAGAACTTCGGGTTCTTATTAGAGACCACGCTATGTAACTATATAATCTCTTGTAAGAAAAGAGAAATAATAGCCGAAGCATCGTTAGTTTTGGTGTAAGGCATAAAGTTCACCATCTTGCTGAATCGATCCACCACAACCATTACAAAATCTTTGCCTCGAGCAGTTCGTGATAATCCAAAGACAAAGTCTATGCTTAACTCAACCTATGGTTTCGTTAAAACAGGCAAAGGCATTACCTTCTCTTTTTCAGCTAGACACTTAGCTTTCTTAGACATGGCACAACTTTCGACAACTCGATGTACATCTCTCCTCATTCTCAGTCAAAAGAATCGACTATTTAATAGTTCACAAGTCCTTCTTTTTCCAAAATGTCAGAAGAGTCCTCCACTATGAGTTTCCTTGATCAATAACTCCCTTAAAGAATAAGTCGGCACGTATAATTTTCCACTTCAGAACAAGTAGCCAATCTCCTTATAATACTCGTCTACTGTTCTTCCATCAACGCATCACGCAATTATGGGTCCAAAGTGTGGATCTTTAGAATATTGTTCTTTGATACTCGCAAATCCAAACAGTTTGGTTTGCAGTTCATTTAGAAGTGCATGTCTTCTTGAAAGAATATTTGTAACTACATTGCTCTTTCCTTGTTTATATTTTATTACGAAATTGAATCCCTTAAGGAATTTTACCTATCTCACTTGCTGCTTAAACAACTTCATCTGGCTTTGGAGATACCTTAGAGACTCATGATCAGTGTAGATGACAAACTCTCTTGATAATAGATAATGCTACTATACTTACAGCACTCGGATTAGTGCTAAGATTTTTTTGTCATATATAAAGTAATTTAAATGAGGTCCATGTTGAGCCTAGTTTTTCACTCTCCTGGTTCTTTTTTATAAAATTAGGTCTTCTTTAAACCAATCAATACTAAACCTTACCCGTTTAATATTGACCCTCGACTAAGGTTTAAAGAAGATCATTTTTTCCAACTTGAAAAGATTTGGAGTAGCCACTCGACTGAAGTCGAGAAAAGGGGTTAAGTTATAACCAATTGGATGGATTGGTTATAACTTAGCTACCAGTCTATCGATTAAAAAATCAAGTTATAAATATGGTTTTTTAAAAATTAGAGATCTAGATCCGGGGGCTAATTTATTAAACCCTAAACGGGTACCAATTTTAACTTTCCGAATTTAACTTCGCTTTTCAAATATACCCTTTTTAATTTCTAAAAAAAAATCTAATTATGATACATGTGACTAAATTGATTAATTTACATAAATATCTAAAAAGGGAAAAAATAAAACATTTCATATTTTAAGTCACCCCATACTTGCGTATGGGTACCTACGTATCCGCTATTCGAGATCAAACATACATAGTTCTTTTACCAAAAATATAGCAGGTTGATTGATTTTAACTTTGAAAAAAATTGCCAGGTTTACGTTTTTACCCATTTTAAATTGATTTGAGAAAAGATTATAAGGGGTCCTAAGTTGTATTTTATTTTTGGAAATTCTAAATGATTCTAATTTTAAAAAATGATTTATTTATTTTCATCTATTTTTAGAAAATTCAATTTTTCTAAGTGTCAAAACGATTTTTTTTTACTAACCTATTTATTTATTTTTATTTTTTTATACTTATTCGACCTATTTCTATTAAAATAAATAAATAGACTACTTCCTTTCTCTCTTTTTTTTATGTCTTTTTGTTTTTTCTTCTCCTTCTTTTTTTTTCATTCTTTTTTTCATTTATAACATTTACAAATAAACAAATGAATAAATAAAAAAAGAAAAAAAGAAAAACCGGGTCCGCTCGAATTGGCTTCGGATTAGCTCGAACCGGCTCACTTCAACTTAGATTGGCTCGGTTAACTCACTTCAACTTAAATCGACTCACTTCGGCTTAGATCGACTCGATCGGCTCACTTCAGCTTGGATCGACTCAGTCGACTCACTTCGGCTTAGATCGACTCGTTTGGCTCACTTCGACTTGGATCAACTTAGAGTTGGCTTGGTCGGCTCGAGAAATCCGATGGTGGTGGTTTTCGTAAGAACACGATAGGGAATGCTATCCTAAAGAGAGAGGAACCGTGTTAGAGAGAGGAAACTTCGATTTTTGTTTCTCTAAAGTGTTTTGAAGTTTTTGTTGTGTTTTAAAAATGAAAAATAGACCCCTATTTATAGGTGTTACGGTTGAGTTAAAGATGAAAAAAATTAAATGCAATATGATTTTCTTTCATTTTTGGATTGGACAAACTTGGACAATATGTGATGCCAAATACATAGCTGCACGTATATGAATGTGCTGGAGTGTGTTGGAGTATGTCTACTACACTTAAAAGTAAGTTGGAAAATGACGTGGCAACGACGTAGCCCGTGATGTGGTGATGACATGGCGATAAAGTGAGAAAAGAAAATAAAAAATACATTTTGCACCATCCATGGATTGAACCCAAGATCTTCAAGTCATATATAATATCAAGTCCAGATGCTTATCCAACTGAGCTATTGGTTTTTCCTTATCCATATATGTAATTAATTGCACATATGGACCAAGTTAGCCTGAGCTAGATTCAAATCTATACTTAGACCTAACAGCCTTTTATTCAAAACTATTGAAATTAAAATTAAAATTAAAATTATATTCTATTTAAACAACCTAAAAATTTATTATTTTCTAAATACCCTATTTTATTTTGTGACTTTTCAAATTTCTTTTTTTTTTTTCTAAATTTCTCTTTTTTTTTTGTACTTTTTCCTATTTTCTTATCTTTTTACATTTTTCTAGAATTCCCATTTTTTCTAAATTTCTTCATTTTTTGGGGCTTTATTTAATTTTCTATTTTTTTGAACTTTTTCTAATTTAGGACCCTATAACCTAATTTGAAAAATAAAAAGAAGGCAAAAATTAGGTATTTACAATCTTCTAAGCTTCTCACTATAAAAGGCAATTGGTTGGCCTTTCTACATTAGGATAATGCTTATTCTAATGCCTAATGCGTCACATTCCAGCTCAAATATTTTCTTGAAGTCAAGTAGAACTAACACTAGGACGGAGGTTAATCTTTTCTTTTTCTTGGCAAAGCTCCTCTCTTTGCTTTCTCCCAATCGAAAGTGAGTGTTTTTCTTCATTAACTTAGTAAATGGTATTGCAAGGGTGCTGAAATTCCTGATAAATCTTCTATAAAAGAAGCCAGTCCATGAAAACTTCTCACGTTGACACAGTTAGTGGGAGTTAGCCACTTGACAATAGCTCGGATCTTCTCATCATCCACTCGTAAGCATCCTCCATTGATTATATAACCCAAGAATTCCACTTCCTTCTTGCAAAAGCAATATTTCTTAAGATTGTCGAATAATCTCTTAGTATGGAGGACATTCAATAAAATACAGAGATGTTCACAATGACTGGGCATGTTGGCATTATAGACTAGGATGTTGTCAAAATACGTCACGACACATTTCCCTATCAGATGTCTCAGTACATGGTTCATCAGTCTTATGAAAGTGCTCGAGGCATTTAACAAGATAAACGACATGACCATCTATTCGTATAATCCATGTTGAGTCCTGAACACTGTTTTCCACTCGTCTATTGGCCTCATGAGAATTTGATGATAGCCAGACTTAAGATCAATTTTGCTAAAAATCTTAGCTCTACTCAATTAATCCAACATGTCTTCCAATCTTAGAATAGGATACCTATACTTGATAGTAATCTTATTCATGGCTCAGCTATCTACATACATCCGCCAAGTTCCATCCCTTTTTGGTACTAGAAGTGCTGACATAGAATAAGGGTTGAGACTTTCCTTAACATAACCTTTCTCCAATAGTTCATTGACTTATCGTTAGAGTTTAAAAGCCATTTAGAACTCATTCGGTAGGCAGACTTATTTGGTACGGCGACGCCAGGCATTAAGTCAATGCAGTGTTCTATGCCTCGTAGTAGGGGTAACCCTTTGGGTAACTCTTCTAGGAACAGATCGGTATACTCGTCCAGTAGTGCTCTTACTTCCTGAGGTAGTTCACCCGTTCCCTCATCTTCAGTAGGCTCCTGACCAACATTAAGGTCTGCTTATTAGCATTGATGGCTTCTCGAAGTTCAGCTCTACTCATTACTAAAGCCTTCTTCGACCTGCAAGTAAGTTTAGTCTGCAGTTTGTTAACTTCTCTCGGTGGCATCGAGTTCAATGTAATCTTTCGGCCATCCTTCTCAAATATATACGTGTTCTTGTACTCGTCATGAATAACTCTCTTATCAAATAACCATGGTCGACTAGCAGCATATGTGAAACACACATGGGCAATACGTTACATAGAATCTCATCGGGGTAATGTCTGATGGTAATTGGCAGTAGTACTTGCCGAGTAACATGTAATGCTCCTTTCTCACTTAACCAATGTAGCTTGTACGGCCTCAAGTGTGCAATAATTAGCAATTTCAACCTTGTGACCAGATCGAACGAGGCCACATCGGTACAACTTCCATTATCAACGATTAATGCACTCACCTGATTGTTCACTCTATAGGTAGTATGAAACAAATCCTCCCTCTACTCCTCTTCTCACAAGGGTTCAATGTTCATTGCACGTCAAACAACCAAGGCTAGCTAGTCTAAGTCCTTGGCGAATACATCCTCTTCAATCAATTATTTCTTAGCATCTTCTTTCTCAACATGGTTCTCCTCCTCCTCAGGTTTCTCGTCGGTGCTATCTACCTCTAACTTCAAGATGTCTCCCTTGATGACTATTGTTCGTCAATTCGAGCACTAAGCAACCATATATCCGAACTCTTGGCACTTAAAGCACTTGATGTAGCTAGTCTTCTTACTAGAGCTTTGCCCTTTTTCATAAGTTCGAGTTAGCACATCTCCATTAGGTTGGCCTTTTTGGTCGACTTAGACATCCATCTTTCAGAACTACTTGACACTCGACTAAGCTCGGTGGCTTCCTTGCTCTAGTCGGCTACTCGACAATCTGGGCGGTGCCCAACTCCTACTCTATCTTTGTATTCGTTGGGCTATTCTAATGGCTTCATCTATTGTGGTGAATCGTTAGAGCTTTACAAGCTCTCGGAAGTCACCATTCAACCTAGTAAGGAACCAAGAGATTGTTTGCACTGGTGGTTCCTCCACTTCACATTGGATCATGAGCATCTAGAATTCCTAAACATACTTATCAAATGTTAGGCCTCCTTATCTTAGCTCCTAAAGCCAAGTGAAAGTGTATTGTAGATAAGTATCTAGTACAAATCTATTCCTCCGTATTCTCTTCATCTCAGGCTATGTATTAATCTTTCGATAACCCTCTCGCCTCTTCATAACCTAGAAATTCTTTCACCACATAGCAGCATATTTGGAGAATTTGATAGCAATAGTTCTCACTTTCTCGTAGTCTTCATACTGATAATAGTAAAAAACATACTCCACTTTCTCTTTCTATCTAGATATTCATCAGCATTCCCAAATCCATTAAAGCTCAAAATCCAAAGCTTCACATAGTCAGATACTCTAGGGACTCTAGCTCACTCTTCTTCAAGATACTCTTCCTCATGCTCTTCATTTAGCTCTCTCAAGTCTACCATTTGTCTTACTTATCTACCTACTCCTCCACCTTGAACTTATTGAGCTAGGTTTTGACCTCTAATAGATTGTGTTTTGCTTGGCCTTAATGGGTCGATAGGCCAATGCATGAGTAACTTAAATCAAATCTACTAAGAGGTTAGCTACTTCATCAAGCCTCTCGTCTATACTCTTAAGGGTTCCTTGAGATTATCGTCCATGGTGAACAACTCCACTGTTGTCATCCCTAACACCAACGTTCACACTCGAGTCAGTCATTTTCTTCATTGATTCAAAGCTTAAACAAACACTTTTGCTAATCTAAAAATCAATAGTTAGCAAACACAGCAATTAAGATGAACACAGTAACTTGCTTTGTTTCATACACGTAAAACAGAACTTCGAAAACCAATGACAACTTAAACAAAACCTTTGCTCTGATACTAAGATGTTGCGGACTATGACTAAGAACAAATAAGGCCGATTGCTAGATAGGTCCAAGCTTGCAGAAAGCTCGAAAAGAAAGTAATGGTGAATGCATGGAAAGGACATATGTGAATGAAGAGTAAGAAAAAACCTACGAACAACTCTAGAGGATATGACACACTAATGAAACTTCCAAGGACTCATGGCACAATTCGATATGATGCACAAATCGGTTTAGTGAGGTTACTCGCCACCTAGCCTTAATCAAGGGTTAGGATAAGAGTGATGTCGAAAGTAAACAGAGTGTTTACATAAGAAAGGAAAAATACTCAAGTGTATTAGATTAATCAATCTGATCCAACTACAATTATAAAGTATTTATACCCATAAGTTAGTGCACCTTGCCCAAAACGGAAAATACAAAAGGGGTATTTCTTAGGGTAGTAATGTACAAGATATAAAAGGGTAAAAATGAATATTTAAGAAAAACAATCATTGGTTTAACAGATCCTACATATGATTCTGTATACGTAGCGATGTTGTATTAGTGATGCCGTTGGAAGATGCAAACAAAAAGTATAATCAGCTTGCTTGTTTAAGCAGGGGTAGCTTAGTCAATCCGGACTCTCTCTTTTGGTAGCTCGGCAAAGGTGATGTCGAATAAGTGATCAGCTAAGCATGAGTGAGAATGAAGGTTGGCTGTTGAATTTTCTGGATATGCCACCATGTGGTAGAAGAATTTTCAGGCCATGAGAAGAAAAGAGGGGTACCAAGAGACTAACACTTGGCTCGAGATGAAGATGGTGCTTAGAAACAGATTTATGCCGGAAACTTATTTTTAAGATACTTTCACTCGGCTTCAAGAGCTAAGACAAGGAGGCTGAACAATTGATGAATATGTTCAAGAATTCCAGATGCATATGATAAGATGCGAAGTAGAGGAACCACCAACCTGAACAGTCTTAAGGTTTGTCACTGGGTTGAGAGGAGATATCCAAGACATTGTGGAGCTCTAACGATTTAACATAATGGATGAAGCTGTTAGGATTGCCTAACGAGTGGAGAGACAAAGAAGAAGCCGAGTAATAACTAGAATGCCGACTAGCCAACCAGGACAGGCAAGTCACCAAGCTCAATTTAGTAACGAGTCGAGCAAAAGAGTTTATGTCAAAGCCAAGCAGAAAGGGTGACCTGAAGCTGTAGTGCCAACCTTAACGTATGAGAAGGGGCAAGGGTTTAGCAGGAAGACCAGTCGGATCAAGTGCTTCAAGGGTCAAGGGTTTGGACATATGGCTGCCTAATGCCTAAACCAAAGGACGATGATCATTAAGGGAGACATCCCAAAGTTAGATATAAAGAGTACGGATGAGGAACCTGAGGAAGAGGTTCCTACCGAAAATGAGAATGCTGAGAAAGAGTTGATTGAGGAAGATGTATATGTCGAGGACTTGGACCAGCTACTCATGGTTATCCGACGTACTATGAGAGTGGAATCCTCACAAGAGGAGGAGTAGAGAGAAAACTTAGTTCACATCACCTGCAAGGTGAATGATCAAATGTGCGCCCTCATCATGGATAGTAGGAGCTGCACCAATGTGGTGTCAGCTGACTTTGTTTCAAAACTAAGATTGCCAATTGTTGCACATCTCAAGTCGTATAAGTTGTACTGGTTAATTGAGAAGGGAGTATTATATGTCATTCGGCAAATACTGCTACCGATTACTATTGGCAATTACTCAAACCATATTTTCTGCAACGTACTACCCATGTACGCTTTCCATATGCTGCTAGGAAGACTGTGGCTGTTTGATAAGAGAGTCATCCATGATGGTTACAGGAATACCTATATGTTCAAGAAGGACAATCGGAAGATCATGCTAAATCTGATGTCGTCGAGAGAAGTGCACAAGTTACAAATGAAACTTGCTTGTAGATCGAAGAAGGCTCTAGTGATGAGTAAAGCCAAGCTTCGAGAGGCTATTAATGCCAGTGAGCTGACCCTCCTATTGGTCAGGCGACTACTAGAAATGAAGGAGCAAGATGATTTACCCTAGGAGGTGAAGGAACTATTGGATGAATATGCCGAATTGTTCCTAGAACAGTTACCTGAAGGGTTGCCTCAAACCCAAAGCATAGAGTACTGCATTGACTTAGTACCTAACGCTGCACTGCCAAACAAGCCAGCTTATCGGATGAATCCTAAGCAGGCTTCTGAGCTTCAACGTTAATTCAATGAGTTGCCGGAAAGAGGATACGTGAGAGAGAGTCTCAACCCTTATGTTGTGCTTGCACTTCTAGTACCGAAGAAGGATAGAACCTGGTGGATGTATGTTGATAACAGAGCCATGAACAAAATCACGATCAAATACAGGTATCCGATCCCAAGGCTAGAAGACATGTTGGATGAACTGAGTCGAGCCAAAATTTTCAGCAAGATTGATCTCAAGTCTGACTACCATTAAATCCACATAAGGCCAGGAGATGAGTGGAAGACTGCGTTTAAGACTCAACATGGACTTTACAAATGGATGGTCATGCCCTTCGGCTTGTTGAATGCCCCAAACACTTTCATGAGACTTATGAACCATGTGCTGAGACATCTCATCAGGAAGTGTATCGTGGTGTACTTCGACGACATCCTAATATATAGTGCCAACATGCCAAGTCACTATGAATACATCATAACAGTCTTAGATATTCTTCATGCCGAGAGACTATTTGGCAATTTGAAGAAACGTTGTTTCTATCAGGAAGAAGTGGTATTCTTGAGATATGTAATTAGTGGAGGAGGCCTACGAGTCTATGATGAGAAGATTAAGGCAATTATCGAGTGGTCGACTCTTACTACTTGTGCCGATGTAAGAAGTTTATACGGACTGGCTTCATTTGACAGAAGGTTTATCAGGAATTTCAGCACCATCACTACGCCACTTACAAAGCTAACAAAGAAGAACATTGACTTCCGATGGGGAGAAAGGGAGGAGAGGAGTTTTGTTGATATAAAGGAAAGATTGATCTCTACCCTGGTGTTAATACTACCCGACTTTAACAAAATTTTTTAACTGGAATGCGATGCATCATGCGTTGGAATAAGCGCTTTCCTAATGCAAGAAGGCCGACCAATTACGTTCTACAGTGAGAAGCTCCGAGGACCACAGCTGAACTACTCCGTGTATGACAAGGAACTTTTAGCACTGATCCGAGCAATGCAAGTGTGGCCACATTACTTATTGCCAAGAGAATTTGTCGTATATACTAGTCATATATAAATAGAGTGTTCATGTAAAGGAGGAAATACTCAAGTGTATTAAGGATAATCTGATTCTCTTTACAACTATAAGTATAAGGGTATTTATACCCATAAGTTAGGGTAACTTGCCTAAAAAGGAAGTAATGTAAAAGATACAAAAGAGTAAAAATGGATATATAAGAAAAACAATCATTGGTGTAACGAATTCTATACATGATACTATATACGTGGCGATACTACATTGGCAAGGTTGTTAGGTGATGCAGAAAAAAGGTACGAACAGATGGATTTGTCTAAGTAGAGATGACTTAGTTAGTCCAAAGTCTCTTCCTTAACTTATCGGCAAAGAAGATTCCAAGTAATTGATAAGCTCGGGCACAAGTAAGTAATCTTCAATTCGGCGCACCATAGAAAGATGGGTACTCATACAGCTTGATATGAAGTACTCGGCCTCGGCAGGAGTTAGCTAGAACAGAAGGATTTATCGTACCAATCCCTCTAATCTTTGAGCTCGGCTGTGAGTCAAAGGTCCAGTAGCTCGATTCCCATCATCATCCCTATAAGTGCATCAATGAAGTTGGGGACATGTTCTCTGATGTCCTGAACAAATGTAGGTTTTTAGGGATTAAGCCAAACTCGTTTAAGGAAGTCTTGTACATCTCATGGAATGAAGAGCTCTATCATTACACTTCTGAGGCTGAGACCAAGAGGGTCAAGGGGAAGCTCCTGAGGCTAAAGTAAGAGATCTGAGGCAATGACATTATGTTACAACACTGAACTCTCAGTTACCAGGCCTCATTAAGGTCTTATGCCCCTGATAATAGGGCCATCCTCGAGGGTATGTCAACGATAGGAGGGGGTGACCTAATGGAGATGGCAGGTCACTTAATCTTGCTTATTTGGCAAGTAAGCCTATGTTATTCGTGGTTAACATCTTTCTTTGTTACTAGCGAGTTGACTCCAATTTGCTTTCTTTTGCAGTACCATGGCCAAGTGTTGCTCCAACTGCGTAACCATGATGCCGTTGGGAAATAGTTAAATGGGTTTAAGGCAACATTGTCTAGCACCGAGAAGGGCCTAAAGGAGGCTAAGGCCTCTTCCGATGAATACTTGGATAAATTCATTAAGGCTAACCGGCGGCTGCGCCACTCTCATGTGCAGGTAAGTAGGCTAAAGAAGAGGCTGGAGGATGCAAAGCGAGCAAAGAGCACTACTAAAGAAGAAGCCAAGGAGGTCAACAACTTGAGGGCTTAGGTCGAAGATGAGCAAAGGACTAAGGCCCAAATCTCCCGTTAATTGGATGAGGAGAGGGAAGTCAAGGTTGACCTAGAGAAGGAGAATGCCGAGCTGAGTGTGTCGATCTCTCAACTACAAATCGAGTTGGCAATGAAGGCGTTGAAATGCGATACTACTAGGGTTACTTTGTTGAAGCTGGCTGGTTGAAAGGTTGAGCTGGAGTAGCAAATCGGGGAACTCCAAGGAAGAGCTTCAAAGATGAAAAAGATCATCTCTAAATTAGAGATTAGGGAAGTTATCAGTGATGCTACAACCAAAAGAGCCATCACCGATTTTCAGAAGACAACGTAGTAGCTAGATGAACTTGAGGATATCTCCATCAAGTGTGCTCGCTATGTTAAAAAGCAAGTGCTCTCTTACTTTCCGTAGCTTGACCTAAGCTTTCTTAGTTTCCTAGACAAGCCAACTTTATAGGAGAAGAGGGCGGTCAAAGCACAAGAGAAGGAAGTTGCTTAAGCAACTATTCAAGTCTAAGATGCCCCTTTTCCTGCTGGGTTCGAGCAATAAACATTTGCATCCACTTCTACTATAGCAGCTTGGTAAGAGGTCTCCCCTGAAGGTGCTTCTTAGGGTGATTAGGGTAAAGGTGACCCTCTTGCCAATCCCAATCAATAGTCTTTGGCCTCTGCTCTAACCCAAGGCCATTCTTCGCAAGGGCCTTCAATGGATTAGCCCTTCAAGCAGATAGAAGCATTGGATTTCTTGGAACCACCAAAGTTTCCTGATCCAAGGCATTAGTTATTTCTTCCCCTTCTTATTATACCCCAAGTCAGGATGCTAACCTTAACTTTGTATGACCCCAAATTATGAATGGACATTTAAGTTAGAAGTTGTTCATGTACTTAATTATGCACTTCGAATTTTTGTTTTTTATTGAATATGTTTCCTTGTTTGTACAATTAAATGTATAAGGAGCGTCATCCCTTAAAGAGGTTATGCGAAGGGGTCAAGTTGGTAGCGTACCAACCTACCCGGTAGGTAGGAATTTCTCTATTCAATAGGTGTTTCCCCTTGCTAAGGCTACTCAAGGGGGTCAAGTCAATAGCATTCCAACTTACCCCATAAGTAGGAATTCCTCTATGCAAGGGGTGTTTCCCCTTACTGATGTTACCAGAGGAGGTCAAGTCAGTAGCATTCTAACCTACCCGGTAAGTAAGAGTTCCTCTGTGTAAAAGGTATTTCCCTTTGCTGAGGTTACCCAAGAGAGTCATGTCAGTGGTGTTCCAACTTGCCTGATAGGTGGGAGTTCTTTTGTGCAAGGGGTGTTTCCCATTATTAAGGTTACTCGAGGGGGTCAGGTCAGTAGCATTCTAACCTACTCGATAAGTAGAAGTTCCTTTGGGCAAAGGTTGTTTCCCTTTACTGAGGTTACCCGAAGGGGTCATGTCGGTGGTGTTCCAACCTGCCTAGTAAATGAGCTCATTTACCCTTTAGGAGTTGGGACTTAGCACGACTAAGAGATAGAGAGAGAGAAACGTAGATAACTTATACGAAATGGAAATTTTCATTCAAACTTTGAAATGATTTACATAATGATATACTAATCAAAGTAAACTGAAGGTTATCAGCATTCCATGTCTGTGGGATGAGCTTGCTATCCAATCTCTTTAATCTATATGCTCCATTGCCCAAATTTTATCTAACTCTGATCAGGTCTTCCCAATTAGGGGCCAACTTGTCTTGCCTTTCTCATGAACCTGTAACCTCTAACTTCCAGCAAACTAGGTCGCCAACCTTGAATTCTTTTTGTCTAACCTTCTGATCATAGTATCTAGTAGCTTAGTGTTGGTAAGTAGTTACTTGAGCTGTAGCGAGGTCTCGAATTTCTTCGATGATGTCGTCACTGGTTTACAATAGGGACTCATTAAGGATGGAATTGAAACTTTGAGTCTGGATGTTGAGGAGCTCGAGTTCAATGTGAGGACTGCCTCTAACCTAAATGCCAGGTGATAGGAGGTTTCGCTATAGAAGTGTAATAGGTGGTACTATACCCCTACAAAATGTTGGATAGTTTGTCTGTCTAGGTCCTATAGGCTCGATCGACTCACTTCTTGAAACTATTGAAGACGACCCAATTGGCTACTTTTACCTGGCCAATCGATTGGGGATGGGCAACCGACATAAAGTGCAGCATAATATGATGCTTAGAGTAGAATTCCTTAAATTTTGGGTTATCGAACTACCACTTATTGTCCATAATGAGGGTATAAGGCACCCCAAATCAGGAAAGGATATTGTTCTTAACAAATGACTTAACATTCCTCTGATGGGAATCAGCCTTTGACTATATCCAAACCGAGGCAAACCATCCCGAAGCCGAGACCTATCAATGCTTGCCAAGGTCAAACTAAAGTTAGAAGGACGAGAGGGAAGAACATAAATAATCGGCATCAAGTCTATCATCAGCTGGGGTACCAAGATACCATAAAACTAAGTATTCGAGACCAAAGAACCACTCGGTATAGCACCAAGAGACTCATGCCAACTAATCCTATAACTCGGTAATTATGAGTCGACCTTTCTAGTGTCTTGGCTAAACATTGCAAGATTTTGGGGACTCCTTCTTGAACCCGTACATCCAATTGCCGACCCCATTCAGTTCGGATACTACTCCTTCCAGAACATACCAAGTAACTGCATGCCGACTTCCCTTGTAAAATGCACAGTTTTTTATTCTTATACATATTTTCCTTTATTTTATTTATGGGCCCAATTCTTTAGGATTTAAGGCCTTATACATTATTTACAGTTTTGCCACTAAAGTTTAGGACTTGCTATAAATAGCAACATCTATAAACAACATGAATACATAAATGTCAATATATGAAATTAGATAAAAAGTATATTCCTGCATTTTGGAATCTTTCCCTTTTTAAGCAAGGCTACTCTTGAGGCAGCATTACCAGATTATCGAGTGTAGATCAAACTCTTTAATCATCCCCATGTTCTTATCGATCTTGTCCTCAAGATTGTGATGAACCCCTTCATTTGAGTGAGTTAGTGAGTTATATCTAATGTTCATTTGAATCTCGAGCAACATTTAATGTTTATGAGTTATATCAAACCTTATTTCAAGCTCAAACTACAGATTGTGTTAATGTTATGGTGCGTGATATCCATTTACATTCACAATCGAAACCAACCATCTTACTTCTTGTCCGTCAAACCCATTCGACCCATTCTGGGTTCTTCGAGATCTGCTGCTTCAATCCTTATCATATTGGTATCAAAACTTTGGGGAGACACACTTGTTTATTTTCTTCAAAGTTTGATTCGTGGTTTGTACCTCTCTATTAATCATTGTTCTGTAGTGTAGTGAGCTATTCCTATTTGTTTACCCGTAGTAGTAGCTACAAAAGCTAAGTAGTGGTTGTTTCTAGGTTACTGTAATTTTGTTTTGTTGTTTAGTCGATTTTTTTGGAAAATTACTATACGAACAAGAATGGCGGAGGATAGTGTCAACAACACTGGTGATAGTCCTCATAGAAGCTTGAGGCAATGTGTTGACAACTTAGAATCTCAGATCCAAAATCTCACTGATTCCATCCAAGAGCCTATTAGTTTAGTCAGAGGTCGTAGACATAATGGTCGAGATGAAAGAAGGGAGCAAACAACCACCAGTGGAAGCTATTCCAATGAGCTTGATAATGATGAACGACAGTCTAGAAGAGTTGCTGAGCCGAGAAGAAGAGAACACCATCCAATGCTAAGAAGAGTTAATGATAGGAGTGTTGACTCCAAGTTGAACTAAGGAGCTTAGAGAAGAGAACTAAGGTTGAGAAGAGATGTAGCCGAACCGAGGTGAATTGACCAGCTTAGAATGCAAGGGATGAACCCCGACCACCTAGCTAAAGACTTGACAATGTTAAGCTAAAACTATCAACCTTCGATCGAAGTAGCCGACTTGAAGAATTCCTTGACTGGGTTCCCTAAGTCGAGAAATTGTTCGAGTGCGACGAGTGTGATGAATGAACAAAGGTTAAGCTGGCTTCATTATCCCTTGTTGAATATGCAAGTCTTTGGTGGGATAAGTTGGTTGCTAAGCGAGCTGCCAAACTAGAAGAGCCGATCAGAACATGGAAGCTTATGAAGAGGTTGATGAATCAATGCTTTGTATCGACTTACTTCAAGCAAGAGATGCTTTATGCTTTTTAGCACCTGAGATAAGGTTGAAATACTATTGAAGAGTATTTGCAAAAGTTTGAGACCTTAATGACGAGATGTGAGATTGCTGAGCTACGAGACCACACCATTACCAAGTTCCTGAGTGGACTCTGAGATGATATTGCTGACATAATTGAATTGCAACAATTCAACTCTCTGGACAAGCTAATTAATTTGATATTAAGAGTAGAGAGACAAAGGAGAAGAAGACATCAGAGGCCGACTAGCCAACCTCAACAAGGCAGCCCTGAGCCTAAGAGGTATGCCTAGAGAAGGTAAGAAAAGAAGATTGAGAAAGGAGAGCCTAGTCGACCCGTCCATGCCGAGAAAGAGAATGCATCCGACAACAAGGCCCGAGAAGTGAAGTGCTTCAAATGTTTAGGTATAGACACATTGCTTCTCAATGTCCAAATAAGAGGATCGTGGTCTTGAAATGTGAAGGACTCAATGCCTAAGTAGAAAGCCAAAGTGATAAGAGTTCGGAAGACCAGTTAATAGAAGAAGATATCTATCTCGAGGACCTGGATAAACTCCTAGCTACAGCCACACAAGCTGACTTTAAGGTAGATCCTGGACAAAGGGAAAATTTATTCCATATGCGGTCCTTAGTAAATGGGAAGACTTATTCCCTGATTGTTGATGGAGGAAGCTGTACCAATATCGTCTCTTCTAAATTAGTGGAAAAGATGAAATTGCCGACCTACCTGCACCCCCGACCTTATGGATTGAAGTGGTTTAATGATAAGGGTATGGTCTATGTGCATAAGAGAGCTTGTATCGCATTCAAGGCAGGACAATACAAGGACGATTAACTTTGATGTGGTCCCACTTCTTAGCCCACTATGGAAATTTGATCAGAAAGTGATCCATGATGGATTCCTTAACACCTACACTGTTCGAAAGGATGAGAAGAGCTATCTCTTAACTTCGATGAGCATTGAGGAAATCTAAAGACACTTGACACCTATAGTAAAACAAAAAGGGAGAAGGAGCTTATTCGGCATCCCGACTCATGCTCAACACTTAACGTCAAGGATGACTTCCTTTTAGACCCGCAGTAATGATGGGAATCAGTCTCCGACTATATCCAAGCCGAAGCAAAACTTCTTGAAGCCAAGGTTGAACTGAAGCCAGAAGGACAAAAGGGAGGAAGATAAACACTCAACATCAAGTCTGTCGTCAATTGAGGTGTCAAGATACCATAAGACTGAGTACTCAAAACCAAAGAACCACTTGGCACAACACCAAGAGACTCGTGCTGATTGATCCTAGAACTCGGCAATTATGGGCTAACCTTTCTAGTGTCTCGGCCAAACACTACAAGACTTTAGGGACTGATATCAGGCAAGTGCACTTATCAGTTTTAATATAGCGGATGTGAGTCCGAGTCGATCCCTCAGAGACTTCGAATACTAATATTAACCTTAGCTCTATTATTTAACCGGAAAATTATGATGAGTTGAATGAATTAAAAATACTAAAATTAACAAACTAACCTAATTATGAGACTTGATTAAGCAATTTAGAAAGCAATAAAACTAAGAACGACTTCAAGAAAGTAATAACGTATTTAGGAATTATTTCCCCTAGTGTTTAACATATGACCGCTTAAAATGTATCCAATTAAATCTCTATTATTCTTGACCGGAGGGATTCACAATTAAAGTTAATACCTTTCTTAAGTTTATTAACCCTAATCCTAAATTATTTACCGGAATCTCTTCACTTAGTAATATAATTTAGAATCACATTAATGTATAATGAATTCCCACACAAACGAACAACTTTCCAGAAGAAACATGTATCTTATCTCTAAGTACACATGTAATTCTCTCCAATTATGTCAAGATCTTTTTACACATGTAATTTCTCAATCATCATGCATAATATCATAGATTGATACTCTGGAAATATCAATTAACAATTAAACAACATAATTGAATCAAGATAAGATGGAAACTTTATTGAAAATTATAAATCAACCCAAGAGTCACATGAAACTCTAGGTTCCGTAATCCTAAATACAAGAATTTTAAGCTATCATAATGAAACTAAAAACGAGTTCCAACAAAAGCATGAAATAAAACATGAAAAACCCCTTTGGTTGATGAAAAATCTCTCCAATCTTGAAGTTGGGTGTTGCTTTCGCCTTTTTCTTCTCCTTCTCCTCAAGTCTCTCCACTTCTCGAATGTCTCTCTGCTTCTTGAGTGTCCAAATCTCTTTTGCGAAACCCTAGTATGTCATTTTATAATGTATTGTAAGGTTTCTATTTTTATCACCAGACACGGCCTGGGACACATTTGTGTCCCCAGGTCGTGTAACTTTCTGACCTTAGCAAATTTTCCTAAATGGACACGACTGTGTCCCAGACTGTGTAACTTCAAAACTTCATAACTCATTCATTTGAACTCCAAATTGAGTGAAACTTGATTCCTTTTCTTCGTTTTCAATCCAAGAACGCGTTCAAACCTTTAAATTAAAATTTTACTCAATTAAGTATCAATTTCTTTAAAGAAAACCAAAGATGTAAGGAAAATACTATAAAATCACCATGTGAAATATATTTAAAATCAAAGTTATCAGGGACTCCTTCCCAAACTCGTACATCTAACTTCCAACCCCATCTGATTCGGATACTACTCCTTTCAGGACATGCTAAGTAACTGCATACTGACATCCCTTGTAAAACGCACAATTTTTTATTTTTGTACGTATTTTCCTTTATTTTATTTACGGGCCTAATTCTTTAGGGTTTAAGGCCTTGTACATGATTTACAGTTTTGCTATTAGGATTTAGGACTTGTTATAAATAGCAACATTTGTAAACAACACGAATACATAGACGTCAATAGACAAAATCGGATAAAAAGTATATTTCTGCGTTTTGGAATCTTTCCCTTTTTGAGCAAGGCTACTCTTGAGCTAGCATTGCTGGATTATCAAGTGTAGATCACTCTTTAATCAACCCCATGTTTGGCTTAACACTTGGCCTTCTTGCATATGGTACAGCTTTCGACAACTCAATGCACATTTTTTCTCATTCTCGACCAAAAGAATAGGCTATTTAGTGAACAAGTTGACACAGATAATTTTCCACCTCAAAACAAGTAGCAATCCTCCGCATGATACTTATCCATTGTCCTCCCGTCGACGCATTACAAAATTATGGGTCTAAAGTGCGGATTCTCAAAGTACTATTCTTTGATACTTGCAAACCCAAACAACTTGGTTTACAATTTTAATAAAAGCGTATGTCTCCTCAAAAGAGCATTTACAACTACGATACTCTTTCCCTGCTTATACTTTCTTACAAAATTGAATCCTTCAAGAAATTTAACCCATCTCGCCTACCACTTCGATAACTTGATCTAACTTCGGAGGTACCTTAACGATTCATGGTCAGTATGTATAACAAATTCTCTCTGCAATAAATAATGTTGCCAAACTTACATTGCTCAGATCAGTGCCAAAAGTTTCTTGTCATACATGGAGTAGTTCAGCTGTGGTCTTCGGAGCTTCTCATTATGGAAGGCAATTAATTGGCCTTCCTGCATCAGGGTAGCACTTATTCTAATGCCCAATGCGTTGCATTCCAGCTCAAAAATTCTATCAAAGTCAAGTAGTAGTAACACTAAGGCGGAGGTCAATTTTTCTTTGATCTCGACAAAACTCCTCTCCTCCCTTTCTCCCCATCTGAAGTCGATGTTCTTCTTTATTAACTCGGTAAGTGGTGCGACGAGGGTGTTGAAATTCTTGATAAATCTTTTGTAAAACAAAGCCAATCCGTAAAAACTTCTCATGTTGACACAAGTAGTAAGAGTCGACTACTTAACAATTACTCAGATCTTTTCATAATCGACTCGCAAGCCTCCTCCACTAACTACGTAACCCAAGAATACCACTTCCTCCTGGAAAAAGCAACATTTCTTTAAATTGCTGAATAGTCTCTTAGCACGGAGGATATCCAAGACTGCTCTGAGATGTTCACAGTGACTCGACATGTCAACACTGTAGACAAAGATGTCATCAAAGTACACCACGACACACTTCCCTATGAGAGGTCCCAATACATGGTTCATAAGTCTTATAAAAGTGCTCGGGGCATTCGAAAAGTCAAAGGGCATGACCATCCATTCGTAAAGTCCATGTTGAGTCTTCAACGCAGTCTTCCACTTGTCTCCTAGGCTTATGCGGATTTCATGGTAGTTAGATTTAAAATCAATCTTACTGAAAATCTTAGCCCCATTGAGTTCATCCAACATGTTTTTTAGCCTCAGGATCGAATACTTATATTTGATTGTTATCTTGTTCACAGCTCAGCTATCGACACACATTCGCCAGGTTCCATCCTTCTTCGACACTAGAAATGCAAGTATAGCATAAGGGCTAAAACTCTCTCTTACATAGCCTTTCTCCAATAACTTATTGACTTGACGATGGAGTTCAGAAGCCTGCTCGAGATTCATCCGATAAGCTGGCTTATTCGGTAGTGTAATGTTGGGTAGTAGGTTAATGCAATGCTCTATGCTTTAAGTTGGGGGCAACCTAATAGGATTCAGGGTACCAACACAACCCGACTGTTAAGGCTGAGCTCATCTACTTGCCGACTCACTCTACTTACCAAGTCGAATGACCCTATTTCTCACAGATAGAGTGCCAAGAAGCAGAAGGTCGAGACAACAACAAATCCTGACCTATGCCTAACCAATTACTCGGCTTCACGTTTGCTGATATGCCGAGAGATCATGTTGCTGAGAGTTGGATCAACTCGGTAAGGTCTGGAAAGACTAGTGCTGACTAACTTCAAAACTCAACAATTATAGGCCTACCTATCTTGTGTCTCAGCCAAGTAATGCAGGACCACTTCTAAGGGATGCTAATTGACTGCATGCCGACTTCCCCCATTAAAATGCGCAGTTTTATATTTTTGTACATGTTTGTCTTTATTTTATTTATGGGCCCAATTCTTTAGGGTTTAGGGCCTTACACATTATTTACACTTTTGTTACTAAAGTTTACAACGTACTATAAATAGCAACATTTGTAATAATACGGACATAGAAAATTAATGAAAACCCCCCTATGTCTTTTCTCTCAAAAAGCTCTCTCCTACCAACCTTTATCAATCCCTTTAGCAAGGATTGTAGCAAGCAACCCTATCACTCGGACCGATGCATCACATCTAACGAGTCTTAGGCCGTATAGAATCTAGCTAATGCGTCATATCCAGTTAAGTGGCTCATGGATTTGCTAAAACCCTCACTAAACCTACTTTATTTTTCATTCCTTCAGCAAGATCAAACCCACCCTAATAGCTAGCCTTATTTGTCTTTGGCATGGTTCGTATCACAACCCCTTAGGTAACTGTTTTGGGAACAGGTTGGCATATTCACCTAACAATTCCTTAACCTCCTAAGGTAACTCATCTCGCTTCTTCATTTTCAGTAATCACCTGACCAATATAAGGGTCAGCTCATTAGTATTGATGACCTCTCGTAGCTCGGCTTTACTCATCACTAGAGCCTTCTTTAATCAAAAAGCAAGTTTCATCTACAACTTGTGAACTTCTCTCTACAGCATTGGGTTTAGTGTGATCTTCCAATCGTCCTTCTCAAACATATAAGTGATCCTGTAGCCGTCATGCATAACTTTCTTGTCAAACAACCATGGTCTTCCTAGCAACATGTAGGAAGCATACATGGGTAGTACGTCATAGAGAATTTGGTCAAAGTAACTCCCTATAATAATCGGCAATAGTATTTGTCGAGTGACATGTAATGGTCCTTTCTCACTCAATTAGTGTAACTTATATAGCCTTGGATGTGCAATAGTCGGCAACTTTAGTTTTGAAACAAGTTTGGCCGATGCTATATTGGTGCGGCTTCCATTATCCACGATGAAGGTGTACATCTAATCATTCACCTTGCAGGTGGTATGTAACAAATTCTCTCTGTACTCCTCTCACAAGGGTTCCATGTTCATAGTACGTCAGACAACCATAAGTAACTGATTCAAGTCCTTAGGAAATACATCCTCTTCAATCAACTCTTTCTCAGCATTTTCTTTCTCAATAAAAATCTCCTCCTCCTTAGGTTCCTCATAAGTACTTTTTACTTTTAACTTTAGGATGTCTCCCTTGATGACCATTGTCCTTCGATTCAGACACTAAGCAGCTATGTGTCCGAACCTTTAACACTTGAAGCATTTAATCTAGCTAGTCTTCTTACTAGACCTTTTCCCCTTCTCATAAGTTTGGGTCGGCACTTCACCATCAAGTCGGTTTTTCTATTCGGCTCTTACATCAATCTTTTTGCTCAGCTCTGTACTCGACTGTGCTTAGTGACTTGCCTACCCGAGTCGGCTAGTTGGCATCCTTATCGGTACTCGGCTCCTTCTTTACTTCTCTACGCTTTGAGCAATCATAATAGCTTCATCCATTGTATCGAATCATTGGAGCTCCATAATGTCCCGAATGTCTCCTCTCAACCCAGTAATGAATCTTGAGACTGTTCGAGCTGGTGGCTCCTCCACTTCATAACATATCATAAGTATTTAAAAGTCTTGAACATACTCATCAACTATTCAGCCTCCTTATCTCAGCTCCTAAAGCTGAATAAAAGTGTCTTGGAGATAGGTTTCCAATACGAATTTGTTTCAAAGTATCCTCTTCATCTTTAGCCAAGTATTAATCTTTAATATCCCTTTCATCTCCTTATGGCCTGAAAATTCTTCCACCACATGGTGACATATCTAGAGAACTCAATAGTAGCAATCCTCACCTTCTCATAATCCTCGTACTAATAATAATCAAACACATGCTCCACATTCTCTTCCTACTCCAGATATTCATCAGCATTCCCAGATCTATTGAAACTTGGAATTCAAAGCTTCACATGGTCGGTTGCTTTGGAGACCCGTACTCACTCTTCTTCAAAATACTCCTCTTCGTCTTCATTAAGCTCTCTTAAGTCTATCCTTCACCTTACTCATCTGCCAACTCCTCCACCCCGAATGGGTCGAGCTGGGTTCTAACCTTTAACAAGTTGAGTAGCTTAGGGAGTATTTTGTGCGGTTTCGAGAGCCAGTAAGACAGCACATGAATAGCTCGGGTCAAATCTACTAAGCGGTTAGCTACCTCATCAAGTCTCTTATCAGTACTTCTAAGAGTTCCCTAAGACTATCACCCATGGTAGACAACTCCACTATCATCACTAATAACAATATTCATATTTAGGTCTGTCATTTTTCCTCATAGATTCAAAGCTCAAACAAACACTTTGGGAAGTTAATAGTTAACAATACAGCAATTAAAAGAACACAGTAACTTGCTCTGTTTCGCATATGCAAAATAAAGTATAACAGAACTTCAAAAAGAACTACTACAATTCACACAAAACCTCTGCTTTGATACCAAGACGTTGCAGATCATGATCAAGAATAGACAAGGTCGGTTACTGGATGGGTCCAAGCTTGTAGAAAGCTCGAAAAAGGATTAATGGGGAAAGTGTGAAAAAGGAAAAAAATGAGGAATGAAACAGTAAGCAAAACCCATGAACAGCTCCAAAGGATATGATGCACCAATGGAACTTTCGAAGACTTACGGCACAATTCGTTATGACACACGAATTGGTCCAATGAGGTTACTCGCCACCTAATCTTGCTTAAGGGAAAGGATAAGAGTAATGCTAAGAGTAAATAAACAGTGTTTACACAAGGAAGAAAAGTACTCAAAAGTGTCTTAAGAATGATCTTATCTCTATTAAAAGTACAAAGGTATTTATACCCATAAGTTAAGGCAACTTGCTTAAAAAGGAAAAAACAAAAAGGGTATTTCCTAAGAAAATAATATACAAGATACAAAAAGATAAAAATGAATATACAAGAAAAACAATCATTGGTACAACGGATTCTACACATGATGATGTACACGTAGTAATGCTACATTGGCGAGGTCGTTAAAAGATGTGGACAAAAAGTACAGACAGATGGCTTGTCTGAGCAGGGATGGCTTAGTCATCCAAACTCTCTCACTCGACTTCTCGATAAGGAATATACCAAGTAATTGGTCAACTCGGCGTTAGAGAGTAATCATCAACTTGGCATACTATAGAAAAATAGGCAGTCATACAGCTCAACATGAAGGGTGACTCAATAAGGAAATACTCGACCTCGACGAGGATTGGTTAGAACAGAAGGATTCATTGTGGTAGCCCCTCTAGTCCTTGGGCTCAGCTGTAGGTTAGAGGTTTGATGGCTTGATTCTCATCATTACTCTCTCAGCCAGCTTTTCCTGCGGGCCGATCTCTAAAGCAAAGACATTGTCAACTCTAGCAACCCTAACATAAAGCTCTCAAGAGAGCTTCTGATGACATCTGCTTATTCCCACCTTAGTTAAGGTTAGGAATTTAGCATTCAAGTGAAGAAAAAATGTGATGATCCTAAACACGTTCAAATTTGGTCTTCCCAAGAGAGCATTATAGGAAGACAAATAATCAATCATGATGAACTCTACTAGTCGTCGTGTAACATGGTAATCATTGCTAAACTCCATATATTTTTAGGCCTTAATCCAAAAATCGACCAAGGTCTTCCACTTGCTCTTTGCAAGTGATTTGCACAAATCTCCTAAAGGTTAGATGCCGAGCTGAGCAGCGTATATAGGAATTCCCTTCTCCAGTTAAGGGATCTTAACCATAGTATTGTTGAACAGGGCCATAAATTCACGTAAAGTTTCTCCTTCACTTTGCCTGATCAGATACAAGGATAATATGTCCTTAGAATAGGGCTTACTAGCCCCAAAGTGGAGACTGAATTTCCGTGCCAACTCATCAAAAGAGCTAATAGAGTTTTCAAGAAAGTGATTGAACCAAGTCCAAGCTACATTCCTCAGAGTACCTGGGAACACCTTACACATTATGGTGTCCCCATGACCATGGAGGTTCATATGGTGTCCTTAAAGTGTCCTTGGAAGCATGCTATTGGGGTACAACACTTCGTCCTAGACCCTCCTGATGAAGAGGGTTTTATTGCTGGCAACTAGCCTAGCATTGCTAATTACTTTGCTCCCCTGCTGTTTAGAGAACCTTTTTACCAATGCACATAGCTCATTTAAGTCGGCATTGTCTGCCAAATGCACTCAGTGCACGCCAGAGTATACTAGTACTCAATGGAAGTTGGCCACCTGCTTATTTCCAACCAAGACTTTGTCGCGGATGGCTACAAACCTTGCCGACTGTTGCTACATCAGGGGAGTAGGTTGTTGGTCCCTTCTATATTGCTGTTGCTGGTGGCGGTTGTTTTGTCCTGCAAAGGCATCAAAGACTTTAAGGGGGTAAGTTTGTAGGCTGCACATCTCGGCTCCTTTGAGGCAAGCATGGAGCAACCTGTTCTAAGTAGCATATTCCTCTGCCAGGTGCTCCTCCAGTGTTTCCCTTCGAAGGGGTTAGTTCTCAGTGGGTTGGTTATTCACCAACTAGCGGTTGTCAAAGTTACTAACATGAGACATGGTGGTCATAAGTAGTGTTTGGGGGACAATGTTTAATGTGTTTAGTATGTTTAGGTAGAAATTAGGACCATAAATTCCTACAAATTGTGCTAAATATCGTCTCAAGGATCTTACCAGCATTGATTAAATAGATATTGGACTTCGCACGAGTGATGAAGCCTGAAGAAGAGAATACAATGTGGGTATGCTGAGGAGTTGTCTGATATGGTCACTTAGATGCTTAAGTCAATTGCAGATATTTGGAGTATGAGAGCTTGAAAGCAAATAGCAGGCATAAGTGTACAAAGTATTAAGTAGTTTACCGTTGGGCGATAGTCTCGTATTTATAGAGGAGTAGTACCGGCAGTTGGAAAGCAGTTAGTGGGCAAAGTCGCTTCCACAATTATTGTGGAGTGGGTTTATGGCATCCAATGTGATCAAGATATGTAAGAAGTGGTTGTTGACTTAGTCTATTAGCCTTATCCAGAGTCTTCTAGCTGTTAGAGACTTACCATAGTTAGATAGGCCAAACTCTAAGTTTGGCCTGAAGTTAGCTAAAAGTGAGGAATGACCTTAAGAAGATCGTCACAGGTTTAAAAAGCTCATATCCAAAAGGCCCTATCAATAGGTAGTAATTTTGAAATTGAGTCCAATTTAATAGCCTTCCATGCTTTGGTTCATTTCATTACTCCTTTAGCTAATTCAACACTAATTTAAACCTAATTAAGGCCTTATTTGAAGCCATGATTAACTTAAAATGATCCCATTTTCGCAATTCAAAAATAAGTAACCTTGACTATAGTTTGAATATTAAATTTTTAGAAAAAAAAATTAATATTCTCAGTTAAGCCTTGAAACTATTAAATTGCATTTGTGTGCTCTAACTTCTTTTAATGTAAAAATGAAATAGACTTCACAATGAGACCCAGCAACCTTCAAATGGCGCACAACTTTTACTTTTCTAAATTTTCATGATTTTCTAAATTATTTGTATTTTCTTATTTTTAGTTCTTTTTTCAATTTTCCATCTTTTATCATTTTTCAAATTTAACTTCTTTTTTGTTATTTTTCGAACTTTTCAATTCTTTTCATATTTTTTTGGATGTCTCCATTTTTTTAGTATTTTTCTATTTTTTATACTTTTCTAATTAGGACATTTTCCTTTTATTTCATAAAAAAAATCCTAAAACTAAGGGTAATAAAAATAAGGTATCTTGTAACTGCTCCTCTTCATGGTCAAGCTTGCAAAAAACTTTACTACAATAATAAAAGAGATTAATCAATTTTGCTCAAACATGAAAAGGTTGGACAATGTTTCATTGAGCTAGCTACTCAAGTCAAGGATATGAATTGACTATCAAGAAAATAGAAAAGAATGTAAGGACTTGAAGATGAAAAAAGTTTTGAATGAGCTACCAAACCAACCAAGAGTTTGGTTTTATGTTACTAAAACAGGGGAGATTGATGAGCAAGAAATTTGAAACTTTAAAAAACAAGCTAGCACTCCAAAGAGTAAGCAATCTATATACTTTTTCAAACATGATAGCACTTCTAAAAGTAAGCTAATCCAGACCCAAGATCCAAGACAGTGCTCCAATCAATAAAGTATCTAGTATTTTAAGCTTATATAGTACTCCCACGAGCGAAATCTATATAGGATAAATGCAACATTATCACAAAAAGATAATGAGATTTTTTTTAATCAAATTTTATTTTAGAATATTCTTCATAAAACTTGTTAATGTTTTCTAAGAAGGTTTCTTTTGAATTTCAAAATTATGTTTTTACTTAAAATATTGTCTTGTGACCGAATCTATTTAGAAATATATCCTTTCTTTGCCAAATGTCATATGGTATATCATTTATGGATTGTCTTTGTAGGAAAGGATATCATAAGGTTTATAACAGCTTTGTTAAATAAACTTGTCTATTTAAAGCCGTTGTAATTGTATAGCATGAATATTGATCTTCTAACAAAATAAATTAGGTTTAATGTTATAATATAATAGCTGGAAAAAAAAAAAGACTGTTCTTGACATAAAATATATGCAATAAGACCTTGATGTTTTTATTAATATATAGATGTATATATACATCTCGACATATAAATGCTGATAGGTTGAAGCAAGGAATTTGGAATATCAAGATCAAAAGACTTTGCATTTACAACCAGTATTTGGGTTATATATTTAGGTAAGAGGCTAATTTAATAAGATCTTTTTCTTATTTTAATTGGTATATATTAAATTCTCCATCTTAATAACTTGTTTAAGATATTTACAATAATTTTTTTTTCTAATAGTATGAAAAAATGTTCGAGGACTAGCTTTTAAAAAGATATTGTAAAGAAAATATTTTGAATGAATTTTTCCTGACTAAAATAACTACGGTGAGCAACTTTTTATTTATCTAAAGGAATGTTGAAGTGACAATTGAAAATAAGAAACTTAAATAAGCTTTTCATATAGTTTTGGAATGAATAAAGTATTTATAAAATGTGCTTCTACTAGCTACTATCAAATGCTATTTTGAAATATCCTAACTAAGAAATAAAGTTTTGTCAATCGTGTCTTTCTAAACGTCCACATTAAGAATATTTGGCTTCAAGGATGGATTGAATCAAACCCAAAATATTTCCACAAATGATTTTAAATTAAATAAATCTTCTAGCTATTGGACATTAATGACTTTTCCTAAATAAATGGGGAAGTAATCCTACTATTAAAATTACTAATTATGATGCAGGAGAATTGTCGAATGTTGTATGATGCTAGGGTTTTCCTATAAAACAATAAAAATTGGATCTCTTTAATAGATTATGTGGATATTTGATTTTTATGATATTTATTATCATTAAGGTTTCTAATATGGATGATTTATCTTGGATGTAACTCACCAAAACTAAATCAAACTAGGATTTGTTTGATTTAATTGATATGACAAGATTTAAAACAATTAATTGATATGATGAACAGTTAATTAATTCAAAAGGGTTTGATGCAATTAGATGATATAACTCACAAATAATTGTATCAACAATGTTCGTCATGGTTTGATTTAAGGAATTGATAAGAACAAAAGAATGACTTACAAAATTTTATTGGGAAACCCTAAAGGCAAACATGAAATAACCACCCATTATTGACTAAATTTAGAAAATAAACTAATGAAATAAACAACTAGTAAACCCTAAGAAATAACAATAATTAAATAATAACTCTCAATGTCTATTGTCTAAGAAATAAATTAATAATAGATAATCAACTAATTAATAATTAAGTCTTCCATACAACCCCTTACATGAATCCTTCCATGCACATATAAAGGTAGACCTTTACTTAGAGGTCATGAAAGTCTCGTGTTATATATAACCTCAAAGTAGTGATTTAGAGATAACACTTGGTGAGATAACTAAGAAGGAATGACTAAAAGGAGAATAAGCACGGCAAATGCCATATACTTAAATGGCAAGGAAAACGAGATCAGATACTAAAGAAATTAAGATTTTTGTGTATAGCAAACTTGGGCATTGATCTTAGAGTGTAAAGATTTCATAGCAAGATACCTCTTCTTTAAACTTTAAATTTGTGTCAAATGAAAAAGAATCGCTGAGTATATAAAGACTCTTTGGCTTGATGACAGTTGGTAGATCATCTTGGTGATATACGGATAAGATCGAGCTTGCTCATTTTATGAGTATCCTAAACAATATTGCTATATGCCAAAAGCCAATGGTGTCTACCTCAAAATTTACCATTCCTTTGATTTTAATCCTTATTAAACTTAACCATTCATTATGAATCACTAATCTAGAAATCAAAAAGCTTTGAAAACCAAAATCTTTTAGCTGTTGTCAACTGACTAAGGTCAATAGAAAAGGATAGGTTAGAAATAAAGTAGGTAGACCAATTTCTAACCAAGGCCACAAACCATTTGAGAAAGGGAAAAATTATGGGTTTACGAACTTTAAAACTCAAAAGAGTTACAAAAAATAAAATAAAATAAGTTTTGAAAATAAAGAAGCTTTTATTACAAATAATACATCACAAAATTTTCATATTCATTTATTACTAAGCAATAATTTAGAACTCATACAAAAAGTTTTTATATTTTTTATGAAAAAAATTTATTATTCTTTTATAGAAATTTTTTTATATATTTTTATACATCCTATAAGTGTTTATGCATCCGCTATTCTAGATCAAATCTCTATATTTCAATTTCGTTGCTTTTATTTTTGAAAATCCACCAAGTTTACATTTCTATTTTTAAATTACTAAAACCTCCTAAAATTCTAATTTTGATATCTAAAGTTTTGAAAATTCCTAAAGAAGTCCTAATTTGAAGAAAAAACCTATTTATGATTTTTTTTTCATTTTTTAATTTATATATATATATAGAAGATTTAAGCATGAAAAGCTGAAAAGAAGCATTTATTTGAAAACCTAAAAAGGAATTCTAATTTCCAAAAAACATTGTTATTATTATTATTATTACAAATTGCTTGTTTATAAAAGTTTCCCTTTTTCTTTCATCCTTTTACGAAATCCCTAAAAAATTTATACTACCCTTTCATTTTATTTTCCCAAAAAGTTTTTTTATTATAATACAATCTTTACTACACATAGTACGGTAATAAATGAAATAAATTAAAAAAAGAAAACAAGAAATGAAGATAGATTGACTTGTATAGGCTAAAGCATATATGCTGAATCAAGGCTGGGTTGCGGGTTAAAAACTGAATTAGGTCAAGTAAAGTCATAAAGCCGGGTCACACGGGTCGAATCTCGAATCTTGTATCGAATTATGTTAGGTCGCGCGAGATTTGAACTTAGTTGTGCAGGTGTCACGGGCGGATTCCGTCGCTCGACCCCGTGCGGCACTTAGCGCTCCTGACCTCACTAAGGAAGGCTAAGTCAGCCTGTAATACGCTCACAATGTTAGAGAGAGAAAGTAGAGAGAGAAACTCTGATAGTATACTGTATTCACTCAAATAACTTGTGTGTTACATCTGAGGGGAATACCCCTATATATACAGAAAGCCTTTACAATCTAATGGTCAGGATCAATTCGATCTAATGGTTACAATTGATTCCCAACTACTACATTCACCTACCTTTACCAACTACAATATTCTAGTCTTCTCCAGAACCTTCTAGAACATTTCATCATCTAGAAGCTTTTAGTGGGCTTGGGCTTTCGTCTTTGGGCCTTAGGAACCTCCTAAGTATGGCCCACTTCGAGAGGTCCGTAACATTCTCCCCCATTCAATCCGGCGACGCCCTCGTCGCTCCTTCATCGTGGAACCGTCGAATCTTGTCTTTAAATTGCCACAGTGCTTCGGCTGGTTCCCAACTGGCCTCACTCTCTGGTCTTCCCTTCCACATTACCATATACTCATGTCTGGGAGTTTGTCCGCGTCTCTTCACATGTCTATCAGCTATGATCCCTTCCACTTCCTTATCAAATGAATCCCGTACTCCTATTGGGGCCCTTTGTGATATGGCTCTACTAGGGTCTTCTTCATCTTTGTGGAATGGTTTTAGCATGCTCACGTGGAAAACCGGGTGGAATTTCAGTTTAGGTGGAAGTTCTAATTTGTAAGATACTTGCCCCACTCGTTTCACAATTGGGAATGGACCCTCGTATCGCCTCATCAGACCTTTATGTAGTTGTCCCCTCGTACGTTGTATTAAATGTAACTTAACAAGCACTTGGTCACCTACCTGATACTCCATCGGCCTTCGCTTCCTGTCTGCGATCTTCTTCATTCTCATGATAGCTCGGTTTAAGTATGTCCGGGCTAAGTCATGATTTTCCTGCCATTCCCTTGCAAATTTATATGCGGGAGGGCTGGACCCTGTATATCCTATTGCCACTGTATGAGGAGTTAAGGGTTGCCTTCCCAGGACAATCTCGAAAGGACTCTGTCCGATGGACTCATTCTTCTGTAGGTTAAACGAAAACTGTGCCACATCTAACAACTTGGTCCAATTATGTTGGTTAGCCCCTACAAAATGCCTTAAGTATAATTCCACTAAGGCATTCACTCGCTCCGTCTGACCATCCGTTTGGGGATGCAAACTAGTTGAAAAGTTCAACTCAGATCCCAGAAGTTTGAACAGCTCTGTCCAAAATCTCCCTGTAAATCGCCCATCGCGATCACTCACAATGTTTCTGGGCAGGCCCCAATACTTTACTATATGTTTCAAGAACAACCAGGCAGCTTCATCCGCTGGGCACTCCTTTGTTGCTGGGACAAAAGTCGCATATTTTGAAAACCTGTCTACTACAACCATAATTGTACCATACCCTTCCGATCGGGGTAAGCTTACAATGAAGTCCATGGAAACACTTTCCCATGGCCGTTCAGGAATGGGAAGAGGCTCTAGTAGTCCCGGAGTTGCCTTGTGTTCAACTTTGTCTTGTTGGCACACGAGACAAGTTCGGACATAGCTTTCAATATCTTCCCTCATGTGTGGCCAAAAATACTTTTCTTCCACTAATGCTTGGGTACGGTGCATTCCTGGATGACCTGCCCATTTGGAATCATGACACTCCTTAAGTATCTCCCTTCTCAGATTCGAGGAATGGGGCACATAAATCCGTTGTCCCTTTGTATATATTAGTCCATTCTCTTGCCAAAATCTCCTTGTCTTCCCTTCTTGACATTGAATCCATAGAGCTTTAGCTTGCTTATCACTCTCCATCCCCTCTTGGATTCTATCAATGAGGTTGCTTTCAGGTTTGCTGATGGCTGCCAACTCAACCTTCCGGCTCAAAGCATCCGCCACAACATTAGTCTTACCTGACTTATGTTCAAGGTCAAAATCAAATTCTGCCAGAAAAACCTGCCATCGGGCTTGCTTGGGCGAGAGCTTCTTCTGAGTCTGAAAATAGCTGGTGGCCATATTGTCAGTCTTGACCACAAACTTCCTCCCTAATAAGTAGTGCCTCCATACCCGAAGACAGTGTACTATCGCCGTCATCTCCTTTTCATGCACTGGATATCGCTTCTCTGTGTCGTTCAACTTTCGGCTCTCAAATGCTACAGGGTGTCCATCCTGCATTAAAACCCCTCCAATAGCAAAATCACTAGCATCAGTACATACCTCAAAGGGTTTGCTAAAGTTTGGGAGGAGAAGGACCGGCTCCTTCGTGATTGCCATTTTCAAGGTCTCGAATGCCTGTTGTCTCTCCGTGCTCCAAACCCAAGGGGTATCTTTTTTTAGTAAGTCCGTCAATGGGCTCGCTATCTTCGAATAGCCCTTAATGAATCTTCTATAGTAATTTACTAAGCCAAGGAAGGATCTCAGCTCAGTAGGCTTGGTGGGTTCTTTCCAATCCCAGATGGCCCGTACCTTTCCTTCGTCCATTCTAATCTTTCCTCTCCCCACTATGTGACCAAGGAATGTCACCTCTTCTTGTGCAAAGGCACATTTCTCTATTTTCACATACAGATCATTCCTCCTCAAAGCTAAGAATACTGAGCGAAGGTGCTCTATATGTTCCTCCAACGTCTTACTATAAATCATAATGTCATCCAAGTACACTACTACAAATTGATCAAGAAAGGGCGCTAAAACACGATTCATAAGTGTACAGAAAGTAGCCGGGGCATTGGTAAGGCCAAACGGCATGACTAGGAATTCAAAAGCACCGTACCTTGTAACACAAGTAGTCTTGGGTTCATCTCCTTCTGCAATCCTCACTTGGTGATATCCCGAGCGTAAATCCAATTTGGAGAAGTATCTAGCTTCTCCCAACCTGTCGAATAGATCTGATACCAATGGAATGGGATACTTATTCTTTATCGTGACCTTATTTAAGGCTCGATAATCAATACACATTCGGAGTGATCCATCTTGTTTCTTCTGAAAAAGTACGGGAGCTCCAAAAGGTGCCTTTGAAGGCCTAATGAAACCTGCTTCTAGTAATTCCTTCAATTGTCGCCTCAATTCTTCTAATTCTGGAGGTGACATCCTATATGGGACAGTGGCGGGTGGCCTGGCTCTGGGTTCCAATTCTATCACATGGTCTACCTCCCTTCTTGGTGGTAACTTCTTAGGTAACATTGGTGGCATTATATCTTTAAATTCTCCCAATATTTCCCCCATTTGAGGTGGAACACTCCCTTGACCACTAGTTTCTTCCCTAACTTTTAGGGCAGCCAAGTAAGTGACTTCATTCTTCTTGAGTCCCTTTTCCAATTGCATCGCCGATAGGAATTTGGTGGCTTGGCCTACCTTTCTTACTACAGGTACTACGCATTGCGAGTTGTGATCAAGTACACAAATGCAGTTAGCTCGTGGTACGATAAGTGCATCAATGCGATCTAAGAAATCCATCCCGATCACAAACTCAAAATCATCCATTGGCACTACTTCAACTGTCTCCTTTCCCTGCCAACCCCCAATACGGAGCTCTATCCCCTTGGCTACTCCAATAGTGGGAACTTCTTTTGAGTTAACTGTTTTGAGCCATGTTTTGGTCTCCTCCACTTTTAGCCCCAACTCCTTTGCTGCCATATCGGAAATAAAGAGATGAGATGCTCCTGTATCTACAAGGGCATTAAGTTTCTTACCTGCTACCGATACTTCGGTGTACATCAATCCTTTTCTTTCATTAACTTGAGACTTCATAGCACTGAGTAGACGAACTGACCCTAACTGGGCCTCATCCCCATCATCCGAGCTTTCACCTGCTACTAATGCCGCCAATCTCTCTTTCTTCGGACACTCCCTGGCATAATGGGGTCCGTTGCAGAAATAACATTTCAATTCACGGGGTTTCCATCTTTCCCCATCTCTCCCTTCACGAGTTCTTCCTCGATCGTTATCTCTTTCTTCGGCTTTGGTTTTTCCTTTGGAAGAACTCCCACTCTTCTCCCTTTCAACTCCACCTTTCCATCTTCCCCCTGTGGTCTTAGGATCAGTCTTCCGAAATTCCATTAGGCCTTCAGCAACTGCTATAGCCTTGGAAATGTCTTCCACTCCCCTTCGCTCCAGCTCTAATTTAGCCCAGGGCTTCAAGCCATCCACAAACATCACCAAAGCATCTTCTTGGTTGAGGTCTGGGATCTCCAACATCAATTCTGAAAATTCCTTTACATATTGCTTTATGTCACCCTTATGGGTTAGGTGACGCAATTTCACCTTTGCTTCCTTAGCAGCATTTTGGGGGGAGAATTGACCCTTCAACTCTTGTATAAAGCTATCCCAGGTGTTGATATCAGCAGCCCTCCTGCGCCACCATACCATGGCTGAGTCTTTCAGATACATGGCAGCAGTACGTACCTTTCCAGCATCATCTAAGATTCCCACAGCATTGAAGTATTGTTCCACTCCCCATAAGAAGTTATCTACTTCTCGAGCAGACCGCATCCCGCTAAAGTGCTCTGGTTTTGGAATATCAACCCTATGGCCAGTCTGGAGGGTCATTCCATTTGCAACAGCGATTCGGCAAGCCGCCAATTGAGTCTTGAGATCTTCAATCTCTTGACGCATGGCCACTACCACTGCATCAATCTTAGCTTCATAGGCTTCTTCCTTAGTTTCTAAGGCCGTAACTCGAGCTTGGAGAGCATCACCCTTCTCTCCAATAACATTTCCATGCTGCCTAAGCTCTTCTACAGCCCGATTCAGTGCTCCTTGCAATTCTCCTCGGAGTTCTTCCTCCATTTCCTCAAGACTGCCTTGAGACTCATCAAATTGTTCCTTGGCCTCAGCAATGCTCAACTCTGCCTTATCCATCCTACTAAGGAGAGAGTTTATTAAGTCCCGAGACCTAGCCCTTTGCCTGGTAACACGGCGATCGTCATGGTCAGCCAACTCATCGACCATTGAAGCGTTGTTGTCTCCTCCAGATGACATCTTCTCCACAAGCAATTCCTTTTTCAGGCTCTGATACCACTTGTCACGGGCGGATTCCGTCGCTCGACCCCGTGCGGCACTTAGCGCTCCTGACCTCACTAAGGAAGGCTAAGTCAGCCTGTAATACGCTCACAATGTTAGAGAGAGAAAGTAGAGAGAGAAACTCTGATAGTATACTGTATTCACTCAAATAACTTGTGTTGTACATCTGAGGGGAATACCCCTATATATACAGAAAGCCTTTACAATCTAATGGTCAGGATCAATTCGATCTAATGGTTACAATTGATTCCCAACTACTACATTCACCTACCTTTACCAACTGCAATATTCTAGTCTTCTCCAGAACCTTCTAGAACATTTCATCATCTAGAAGCTTTTAATGGGCTTGGGCTTTCGTCTTTGGGCCTTAGGAACCTCCTAAGTATGGCCCACTTCGAGAGGTCCGTAACACAGGAACGGGTTACTCGAACCACACCAATGGTGAGTCGGGGTGACCCAATCCCAGACGAAGAATCACGTAGCGGTGGTCGCTTCACAGCGGAACGTTAGAAGGTAGCATTTTCGACACGGGCCGCTAGTGATGAGGATGAGATCCTGTGCTTTAAAATAGAATATGATACAATATAATAAAAATTTCCACCTCCATAACCTCCGCATCCTAAATTATATCTTAATCACTAGAGCAATAAGATCATCCTTAATCCATTGATGTAATTAAATTATAACTAAACTTACAAAACCTGATTTGGGCTAATTATGGCCAAAAGGGATTGGCCCAATCTCATTACTTCACAAAATTGGAGCCTATTGTGTATGTTTTTTGAAAGTTAATTTTCACGGTTGGTTCGATTTGATAGGATACTGAGTGCAAATTCTTTTGCAGTTCAATCAGTCTAAAAATTTTAATTTTGCATATTTTGACCAATTTAGGTCTAAAAGAGATCTAATTTAAACCTACATTTCACTGAAATCGTCTTCTTTCATGCTCTTAAAATTAATTGGACTGAGCTTGAGTGAAGGATCCATTAATTTTATAAAATTAAGCTCTTTATAACTAGAAATTCAGGTTAAATCAACTTAATATACATATTACAACTTAAAAATCCGTTTTTTCCCAGACAAAGCACAAACTAGTATTTTATTTTTCCAAACTTTTTAATTTTTAGAGTTTTGAATATTTTTCATTTTTTAGGGATTTTCTTCTTCTGTCATTTTTTGGATCTTTTATTTTATATATTTTTTATTCTTTTTCAAAAATTTACATTTTTTCTTACCATTCCTATTTTTAATTCTTTTCTCAATTTTTCTATTTTCCTTTAAATTTATTAGTTTACCATTTGAAAAAAGGAAAGAAACTTTACATACTACTGTCTTGGAACCTACTTCAACTCATAAGCTTTTTTTCAATCTCTATGCTAGATGCTCCTTTTCCTTGACAATAAACCCTTTAGGGTGCTTCATGTAAAATATTTTCTCCGAATCCCATGAAGGAATGCTATATTTATATTTAACTTTTCTATATCCAGGTTCAAATTAAGCTAGTGGAGGTGGTAATATGGTGATAAGGTGATGATGAAAAAAAACAAAATCTATTAGTTTAGAGTTTTTTAAGTATAGTTAAAAACAACATAATGCGATTGTTAAGAAATGGGATAATAAAACCTCGTTAATCTTGTTAAAGGAGATCAATATTCTTACCGTTAAGTTGTAAGGATTTCAATAAGCCAATTCCTTTAATATAATGTAATTCGTGTTTGGATCATCCTTTTTTTTTTTTTTCCATGTGTATCTTATTACTATATTATCTTTATCTATTTTATATCTTATCTATATCTATTTAAAATTTAGTATTTAAATTTAAAAGACTTTTTATCTATATCTTATCTATTTTTACTTTACAATTGTGTTGAAGGTAATAATTGAAATATAATAATTGAGAAGTGAAAATTTATATATATCCAAGAGAAATGTTTAAAAATATATTTTAAAATTGGCATTTTTGTAGAAAATAAATGAAGTACATGATATATATATATATATATATATTCATGATTTGTTAGATACTTAATTTTAGAAAAGGGTTATATGTGTACTTAATACTTCCTTTTTTTAGCATTTTATTTTTTGTAAATACAAGATTTGAATAAATACCAAAAACACAAAACAAAAATGGCAAAAAAAGATAACAAAAAGGGTATGGATAATAAAAGGTAAAAGTACAAATTTAGAACTCAATCTTTTACACATTTTCTATTTATGTTCTAATCATTTTAAATTTTCTATTTGAGTTATCAATGTTTATAAGAATTTTCAAATAAGTCATTCATTAGTTTGTTGTTAACATTTTTATTAACAATGACACATGGCACTTTTAAATTGATCCACTGGAAAAATATAAATTGAAGACTTAATTTTTTATCCTTTTTTTTTATTTGAGCTCTAAATATTTCAAAATCTCTATTTGAATACTCAATATTTGTAATTTTTTTTTTAAAGTAAATCTCCGTTAGTTTGCTATTAATTTTTTTCGTATTATATGTGGCACTTTCTGATTGGTCCATATATTTTTATTAAGAAATTACTATGATAGAATGATTAAAAATTAACAAAATAATAACAAAAATGATTTAAAAAATCAAGAAATTCAAAAAAAGAAAAATAATGAAAAAACTAAAAACTTAAATAACAAAGATATATACATATATAGTATAATAAACGTAATCACATAATTTATTATAATTTCAATAAAAAAATTAAAAAAAAAAAACTAAAGTAGAAAAAAAGTTAGAAAATTTGAAAAAAAAAAATTTATTCCAACCACCTTAACATCGATAGGTAATTGAAACTATCAAAAGAAAGTGGTAAGCCACGGCCTATAAATTAAAGCACAATAAATTAACCTACTATTGGTTGTAAATAACCACCTAACCCATTAAGAAAAGTCATACAACTTCCTTAAAAACGTAGGTGGCTATACACTTTTCATATTTAGGAAAAACAAGAAAAAAAAAAAAGAAAGAAAAATAAAAGTGAAACCTAATTAGGTTTCCAACCAAGTTATATGATCTAGTTGAAACTCAATTAATTGATGGTGAGTCGACTTAACTTACTTTAGCATGTAGGTCGTCGCTTCAACCTACTTTTGTATGTAAGTCACGAGTTTTTACTTTCTATTAGTTATTCTTACTACCTCTAGCTGTAAATGATCAAAACGAACCTTTTTTTATTATTATTATTTTTTCATTCTTTTTTCTTTTTCTTTTTCTTTTATTTTGTGATTCTTTTAAAAGTTTTTTGTTTCTTTAAATTATAATAAATATATATGTATATACATTTATTACATTATATATATCTTTATTATTTCACTTTATTTTTTTTCTAAATTTTTTATTTTAAATATTTTATTATATTAATTATTTAATAAAATTATGTATACCAATTAAAAAGTATCATGTACTATAATTAACGGTAAATTAATAGAGAATTTTGGTTAAAAAGAAAAACTAATAGAGAACTTGTTGGTAATTTTGGTAAATGTTGAGACCTAGAAAAAAAAAAAAAAAGATGAAAGAAACAAAAGAAAAAGAGAGAGAGAGAGGAGAACAAAACAACCGTTGTGTTCGGCACCGAACGGAGCTGGAGCGGAAAGCCGAAAACCAGAAAGCCACCGTTCACCTCGCGTAACCTTTGCGGACCACCAAACCCTAGCTCTGCAATCTCCATAAGATGAGTGAAGATGGTAAGGTGAACGTGATGGTAGATAATCAAACTCAATATCCAACACAAAGCCAATATCATTATGGAACTTTTCAGGGCGTGGCCAATTACTACCACCCTCCTCCGCCCCAACCACCGCCTCATCCGGTTATCGGCTTTCCTCAGCCCGTTCCACCTCCTGGTACCAACGCCAATCCCCATATCTGCTATCCTCACGCCTATCAAACCGTCCCAGGTAAACCCTTAACTCAATGCTCCGTAGTCCGTAGTATTCGTGTTTTCTTTCATGACGAAGACGCCATTTAATTTTGAAATTATATAGAATTTTTTATTCACTAATTGATTTTATGTATAATTCTTTATCATTATTTTCAAAGGTAGGGAGTCGTTTGTTTTAATTATTTGGTAGTTAGAAGGACGATGCATCGGTGGGTTTTTTTTTTTAGTATTTTTATCTTTTTTCCTTCTTTTATTGTTTAATTGATTATTTTTTCTTGTATGATTAGTGAAGGAAGGGTTAGGGGTAATTGCTTTATTGTCCCCATTATAGGGATCAAGGGATGCTTTGTTTGTTGTATGAGATTGAGCTCATGAAATGATATAATTTCAACAATGGCTCATTATGCGATTTGGCCCCTGAAGTTTGGCGGGCATTTCTTTTTTGCTAGTTTGCATAAATTTAATCGACTTTGTACCATTGAAGTGCATAGGGATTGAATTGCACAAAAAGCAGAGTCTCAGGTTCTTATTTTTTTTATTTGCCTTTCAATCAAGATTCCATCAATCTGAGCTGAATATGTTGAAGAATGAATCCGTTCAAATGGGTTTTCACATGCATGTATTGTGTTAACCACATTTCAGGCTGCAATGCCGTTTTTCTGTTTGGGTGTGGTTCTGATGTTGCAATCTTTTTTTCTTTTTCCTTTTCTAACACTGCAAATTGATTATGCCAGCCGTGGAGTGTTGAGTAGCCTGTCAAGGGTTATACGCATATGTTCATATTCGTGCATACTTGCATTTCACCATATCATATGTTGATGATTTGGTGTGTAATGCTTTCTTCAAGTGCAGGCCTCGATACAGACGAGGGATACTTCAGTTGGAAAAATGAAATAGAAACCCCTATTTGACTATTTTACGGGATAAGCACATAAGAATTAGCATCTAGATCCCAGAATGACAGCTGTGGAGTCTTATGTTCTTTCATAGTTCCAAAATATTCTCATGGTTTGGCTGTATCTGAATAACTATTGGGCTATCTTTATATAGGTTATGCTGCTGTTGTGGAGGGTACACCTGTTGCAGTAAGACAACGGCCACTTCCTTGTTGTGGTCTTGGCTTGGGCTGGTTTTTGTAAGTTTATCTACGTGTGAACTTATCCTGCCATTTTCTTTTAACCTATAAATATACCTTTTCAAATGCATAGAGAAGCTACGAAACTAAAAGCTCAAAAAAAAAAAAAAAAAAGGCTTTGGTTTTTGAAATTTTTTTAGCCGTAAGGTGTTTAGAGGTACCAAAATTTCACTGCCACAACTGGAAAGTACAGGGTAAGGGTCCCTTTTATGATCTTTTATGATGAATTAGGGAATTGATATTAGCCTCTTCTAGATAATAAAAATGAATGTTTTTGTAATCATTGCACCACATGTTACACTCAATCTTTTAATAAGTTGAGAGCGTATTGATTTACTGCATAACCAAGCTGTCTGTGGTCTAGGAATGCATATATTTTTATTGTGAAACTCTTAAGTTTGGATCTTGTTTCCCTGAGAGAGGTCTTGGACCACTGAGCTGTATCAGAGTTGATACAGTGCGCATGGTCTTAGTTTTATTTAAGAGTATAATATACAGGCAAATGGACTTGCATTCATCCTTTTCAATAGATCCAATTTTAGGAAAAACAAGTAGATGGTTATAGTGGTACAGTTGCTATGCAATTACTATAGGCTGTAGTCCAGTATTGCACAAATGTGTCATGAACTAGCTACATTTCTTCTCAGGCTATAGAGGTGCATTATTCTTTTTTGCTTCTCAGTTTGAAGGTAGTGTTCATCACATGACTTTATCTTTTAGGTTTGTGATCGGTTTCTTTCTTGGTGGCATTCCCTGGTACGCTGGAACATTTCTTCTTCTTTGTACTCATTTGGATAGAAGAGAGAAACCTGGTTATGTGGCCTGTGCAATAGCTGTAAGTGCTTTTCATTGCCATATTTTTCTGTTAAGGAGTACAGGTTGTGCAATTTGTTATGTTTTGGCAGTCTCTTATATTTTTGTCTCCAATGGATTTTGATTGAGCCATTTGATCTTATTATTTGTGTATTGTCTTAAAACTGGAACATATTTGTTAACTATATGTAATGTTGTCGAGATTATATGTATATATATGTCATGTTTTCTTTTTCTACTGGCCCTTTTGGTTCCCACAGTTGTTAAAAACACAAAATTAGCCAGATGCAACTCGCTTGTTAGCAAGCCCAGAAACGAAAAACTAGCCTGTTTGCGTAAGTCCATTTAGGACATGATGTGATCAAACTTTGTTGTCAGTATAGGTGGTCTAAAGTTGGGACAGAAACCTCTTGGTATCTGAAATTGAGCATGTTAGGACTGCGGAATGTTTGTTTTATGAAGAAACTGGTGGGTAGAGGGAGAATGAACAGAAACATTCATAGCTAAATAGCTTCAGATATCTGAGAAACCTGCCGTTTTTATCTTTGAGCCAGTCAAATTTTTAATTTACATTGTATGTGGGTAGAAGGTGATGCTGATGCTGATACTGAAGGTAGTCTTAGAACCACGGATCTTTTGTGTTTGGATTATTTTATGCTCTTAGCGAGCTGCATGTGCATGATTTACTTTGACATGAGAATTCTCGAATTTCTGATACATGCCAGAGGGTTCATGAGAATGTATCTCACATGTACCGACGACGGTCATGACTTGATTGAGATGTTTAGCTATATTTTACATGTCTTACTGCTATACGGACTGTTTTCAGCTGTTCTACAAGAGCTACTGTAGTTAGTTAACTTGGGGCATTTTAGAATACATCTATTAATAATATCTCCTGTAATAGGAGAGCTACAGCTTTATAAATAGGGAAGTGTTAATTAGTAGGGCAGTTAGAGATAATTTTGTAAGAAACAAACCCTAGCAAAGCTGAGAGAATTCCTCCCCAATTCCTTGTTTCCTCAATAACATTGCTTAATTCGTATTAAGAGGCCACAGCTCTATCAATTTCCATATAAGGTTTATTGAGGTTGAGAAGAGTTACCCCACTTTTAACACGGAATTCATTGTATCCATTCTTTTCGTTTTGTTTAAGTAGGTGTATACAAATCATGTCTTTGACAAACTGAGGCATTCTTAAGAGGGCAGGATGTCAATAAGGCATCTGTTTGACAAAATGCTCTTTACTGCAAAATGTCGCTTGTCAATGATCTCAAATCGCTGTATTTTCATAGAAGCCGATTCTGCAATGTTGAAAATTGTAGAGTAATTGGTGGTGGGCATATAATGATTTTAGTATTGAATGGATTGAAATTTAATTTTGTATCGCATGAAGTGTGTTTTGTATGTTGTTTCGGTGTACTCCACCCTTGTGGTTTATTATAATGTTAGTCGTTTCAGTGTCCTTGTTCGCAATCTTTATTTCTGGAGTAAAACCTTGTGCTGACCTTAGTTTTTATTTGCTTTTGGCGGGGGGGTTTGGTGGGGCAGTCTTTTCTTGCTGTTATTGCTGTCACCCTGGGTGCAACAAAGGGTTCTCATCACTGGTGACTGGTGAGGGCAAACATTTGGTGTAAAGTGAAGCCTTGATGAGGAGTATCATATTATAATTATGGTGCTATAGAATATTATATATGACAAAAATTATTCATCTTCTACGGATAATATGTTGATCTTGTAAAAAGCTATTCAAAGGTTTGATTGCAGCAATGAATGCAATACATAGTTTTATATCTCTCTTTCCCCCTCTGTTTGAGTCTTTCTTGGTCAGTGAATTTTTTCTTTGGTAGTCGGGGTTTCTATCATTGCCATTACAGGGTTTTTTAGTCCCGTGCCAAAAAGGATTTATTTTCGTGCTTTCCTTTCCCTTAAATTGCTGCTTTAACAATGCGCAGGTTTATTATAGATTTTAAAACAACAGCAATTGCATTATCATCTCATATATGATAATGATAATAACGAGCGTAGATTTAGTAAGTTTTAAAGATAGCATCTATTGGCTTCTGGATTACCCCTGTATCCACGTAATGGTAATGATAATGATAATATTGATAAGGGGGGAAAGAATACTTTTCTAATTTTGATAGAATAAATTTATTAAAAAAAAAAAATTTCCTAAATCTCACGTTGTTGAAAAAAATAAAGCTGTAATTTAAAAGTTATTATTTTTAAAGAACGAAAAGGGAATTGTAATAAGCTATGCATAAGTCTAAATAATAAATGGCTACTTACTATTTTTTTGTACTAGGGATTCTTTATAAAGTTGCTATTACGAGTCTAAAAGCTAGCTAAAATACTGAAATGGTATAACCATTTCATAAAGAATAAAGGGAGCAAACAAACTTGCTATTATTGCTCTAAAACGCTTTTGAACGTAAGGAAATTTGTTAATATTGAGGATAGTCATTGAAATAAAGAAAAATAAAAATCAAAGGGAAAATAATTTCGAAGAAAGAAGGTGCCCAAATCCTAAGGTGTAAGCACTTGTTGTGCCTTGCCCTAAAACAGAAATCCAAGCGAGCTTGCAAATATAAAGGGGAATAATATACCTTTTGAGAATACAGAGAAAGAATCGAAAATTATAAAAATAAATTGCAATTATTGAGGAATGTGATGGGAGGAAAGAATGTGAAAAATCAATAGAGGATCTAGAAAAATAGGTATCCTCTTGCCACCGTTGATTTTGCAAAAAATAAAATAAATAGTAAAAATAATGGTTTGTAGATGATATCAAAGGTCAAACTTTGTTTGACTCTAATGAATAGAGAGAGTTATATTTTAAAGCTAATTATCATGTAAGTTAAATCGTTGGAAATTGGCGATAGAATTTTTCTGATGAAGATATGTTGTTCCATGATATTCAAAGATGATTATGGTGAGGCAATTGTAGTAATCGAGGTATCCATTCCATTTCATCTCTCAGGAAAGTTACCGATTTATTAAAGAAAAAGAGTTACGTGAAGACGAAATATTAAAAGAGACAATATGATCAATAGATTTATAAAACAAGAAAGTTAGTAATTGGACAACTACAAAATTATAAGAAAAATCAAGAAGGTAAGAGAGAAAGAGAGAGAATAGAATCGTAAGAAAGGCAAAAAATAAAGGACTGCCTGACTGAGGGGGCGTATATAGTATTCTGAAGATGATGATGAAAATTACGAAATGGAGACTTATTATTAATATTTTTTAACGGAAAGTAGATCATGAGATATAGCCACGAAGTGCGTGTCTAAATATGAACTCAACAAGTGAAGTGATGAGGAAAAAAAAAAAAAAATTTGATTATAGAAGGATTTTGATAGGTTAAAGTGGAACTTTTATTTATTAGAATTTAGTTTCTCTCAATGTACCAAGCGAACGGATTATCTTGATAATTAACCGGATAACCACACCTTTAATCGAAGCGGTCCTAAATGGCACCACACTCGAACCCTTTCTTCCAAAGCCGAGGAGTTGGGCAATGGAATCACCTGTCCCCCTTTATCTATATTTATCGTAGCCAATGGATGGTGGAATAACAGAATGCTTAGTATGGGAGGTGGCGTTATTAATTTACTACACGCGAGCAACAACGCTTTTTTTTTTTTTCTTTTTTCTTTTTTTCTGGACTTTGAACCAACATTGAATTCACTGGGAATAATTGGAAGACCTCAAAACAAACAAACAAACATAAGGAACTTATACAAAAATTATTTCTTCAGTTCATAGAGCATGTGTTGTCCTACAAAGCAAAAAAGTCCCACCATTGGATAAGAGAGAACAGAATGAAGTTATTAGGGAATGGTTGGAACTTTGGACCACAAGCTTTTGGTATGGAATGGCAATTGCCTAATGTTGGAGAAGTTAAAAAGAGTTAAGAAAAAAAAAAAAAGACTGTTAATGTTTTCAAAGCAAGTGTGAATGATCAAAGTCGAGTATGATTTTTCGATTTTTTATTATTTAAAATTAATTTTTCTATTTTTGATTAATACTAAACCCTAATCCATTTAATATTAATTCCTGACTAAAGAAATTGAGAAATTTCGGTTTTTTTATTAAAAATAATTTTTGGAGTCGCCAACCGACCGAAGTCGAGATAAAAAAAAGAAACCGTAATCAATTGGGTGGCTACTGGTCTTTTATTTCAATTTAAATATAGAATTAGACGGTTTCAAGTTTGGGAGCTAACCTATTAAACCCTAACGGGTAGATTAATTACGATTTGGCTATTGGTCTTTTATTTCAATTTGAATAAAGAAGCAAAGAGTTCCAAGTTTGGGGGCTAACCTATTAAACCCTAACAGGTACCACTATCTATTTATCAAAATTAGGATTATTCTTCTAATTACAATATTTAAAATAAATAAATAAATAAAAATCAAAAGAAAAAGAATCTAAGTTTTTACATATTTTATCGTTGCCCCAAAGATGCCTACACACCCGCTAACCGGGATCAGACGATCATAGTTCTTTCTAAAAATTTTAATGTGTCAATTTATTTTAATTTTAAAAACTGCCCGAGTTTACGTTTTTAATTTATTCGATTTATTTAAAAAAAATCTAAAGGGGTTCTAACTTTTGAATGTTATTGTTTTATAAAAAAAAAATTCGACAAAATTCCTAAAATTTAAAAAGGATTTTTTTATTAACTTTTATTTTTTAAAAAAAAATAACTTTCTATATAACAAATCCTTAAACAAGATCAAATCTTAACAAAAATAACCAATCCTAATAACTCCTAAACTAACATAAAATATACATTCACTTAAATCAATACTTAATTTATCTAATAAAAAAAAACTAATGTTAAAAGAAGAATACCTAAATTAATATATACATATACATTTATTATTATTATTAAACAATTATCTATATATAAAAGACTAAAAATAAAATCTCCTAAAACTAATATGTTTATATTCGTATATATTATATTCAATAACTAAAGATCTAAATAATAATAATAATATAATAATAATAAATAAACAATTAAACAAACAATTTCGAAACTG
>JAMXBB010000011.1:100441473-100621728 GCA_024138015.1 Lumnitzera littorea | reverse complement strand
AATAATAATAATAATAAATAAACAATTAAACAAACAATTTCGAAACTGGAAAGAAACGGACCTGAACTTCTTAATTACGTGGTAAAGGATGATGGCCGACGTATAACAGAGTTGCTGTTGTATGTGGCTATTGGCGTCGGAGTTTTGTCTGAGTTTGCTTCATTGCTGTCCGCCTTATTGCTATCCTGTTCGTTACTGTCCGCTTTGTTGCTGTCTGCCTTGCTGCTGTCCTGTTCATTGCTGTCCGCTGTGCTGCCATCCACCTTTCTGCTGTCCTATTCGCTGTTATCTGCTGTGCTGCTGCCCCGTTCGCTGCTGTCCGCTGTGCTACTATCCTGTTCGCTGCTGTCCGCTTTGCTGCTATCTACCTTGCTGCTGTCCTGTTCGCTGCTATCCGTCATACTGCTGTTTGCCTTACTACCGTCCTGTTCACTGCTATCCTGTTGCTGTGGGTTATGCGGATCAATGCTGCAGTGTGCTATTGTTGGGAGAGAACTTGATCAGCATGTGTGTGTGCTGTTGGCGTGGTTGCAGCTTACAAGGAATCAGGTGCTGTATATGTGCTGTTGGCGTGGTGTAAAGGTCAGTGTTGATGATCTGATCCGTGCGTGGTCTGCGGATTGTTGACTGGTTGTGTTTGGAGTTTCTGTTTTGCTACTGCAAACGAATAGGTGATGGGATTAACTTTTTTAGTTGGTGGATGTGTGTAATGTCTTTCCTTGATGTGTCTCCTCTTTTATATGCACGTGTATGTGCGTTTTTAAGGTCCAAATCAAATCATATTTAGTTATATCTATTGTATCTGATTCGATAACAATTAAACTAGATCCAAATTAATTTAAATCTAATTTAATAAGATTAAACTAAATTCAAATGATTTAATCAAATATGAATCCCGTTTTCATCTCGCTTTTGCAAAGATAGAAAAATAAAGACATAAGTGCCTACAGAGACTCGAACCCAAGACCTCAAATTAAATCTAATCCAAATACTCCAATACTTATCCGTTAGACCGTTAGCCTGTGCCTTCACATTTAATACAATTAAGTTATACTTAAACTAATCGGTTCAAAAATAAAATTTTTTAACTAAACTAAACTAAACTAAACTAAAACTATTTATTCCTAATATAAGTTACTTTCTAAAAATCTACAAAACTCTTTATAATAATTTTTTCTTTTCTTATTTTTTTGGTATTTTCATCATTTGTTAATTTTTTATTATTTTTATCTTTTATTAATTTTTTTGTTATTTTTATTTTTGAATTAGGACCCTTTTTGTAAAAATAAAAATTAGGACTATAAAAGGGCAAAAATTAGGTGTCTACAACAAATAAGTTCGCTTCACTCAATACGCATATGTTCATACGGACAAATCCTTTTCATAATAATTCTTATATGGGTATTATTGTTTACTAGATAAAAGATAATTGACAACTTAGTAAACGATTATTGACTTTAAAGGTATTTAACGAGTGACTGTAAACCCTAAAGCTAAGCCAAGTGACCGTAAGATTGAACTTAGAACTCAAAGTTAAGGGCGATCGATTAAAAGATTCGATCAAACTTAAATTATAAGCTATTGAGAGAAATATTAGTAAAAATGACTCCGTAAACTTGAATTTAAGAAAATAAGTAGTAAAATAGGAGACTATAAAATTTTTAAATTTTAAGCATAATAATTGCTAATTACCGAAAAGGCGAAAAGTGTAATCTAATAACTAATAAATTACTAGAGATAGATTATATGTATACTAAAAATTTTAGAATGACGTAAATAATAATTAGGAATGTTCACATGTACCCCACATGTATTTACGTGTAGATAAATACGCGAAATTACCTAAATTGGCTAAAAACTAAGTAAATAATTAAAGAAAATTATAAATTAATTATGAAAAAATTAGAAAAAAATCAGAAGAGGATAGAATGATCCAAATCTAGTCGTGGCAGGTCAGGATCTACAAAATAAAAATCAACCAATTAAAATTAGGCAACACAAAAGCCAAAAATCAAGAAAATTGGGCAAAGTTATGTCTAATTAATGCATAATAATTACCACAATCGTCTATAAATAGGGGAAAAATTTCCAAAACTCATTTGGGCAGTGAGGAATCTGAGAAAAATCGAGAGACTCACAAATTTAAGAGAAAATTCAGAAAACAAAAAAAGAAAAGAAAAGAAAACTGTGTAGATTGGGCAAGTGAGCCAAACCCACACCTCACCACCACCTGAGACCGAGCCGCCGCCGCCACCACCACCACTTTACTCTAGACCCACCATCTGGGCCGATCGACAACCTTAGACCGGGTTTAGATGGCCAGAAAGCATTGAACCAAGTGAGTCCCATGATTATCCCGATTTTGTATAATTTAGTAAAATTAGTTATTTTGCTCAGAAAATTATGAAACTTGTCATTTTGAGGTTTTATTGCATGTAGATTTAGTTTAATCACGTCTGAAAATATAAGGTTTTTAACAAATTGAACAAAACCGAGCATAATTAGAACTAGAAATAAATAGGTTTAGGAGTGTAGTTTGGAGCTCAATTTTTTTCTGTAGGATGCTCATGTGATATAGAACAATGCTATGAAGCCATTTTTTTAAAATTAATTTTCGAAATTTTTAAGTTAATTTTTAACCCTAAAATGATAGAAAAATTGGGTAATTTTAGGTTAATTAAGTGATTAAGATACTAATTACTGATTTAAATAGTAATTAGATGTTTAGGGATGCTAATCTTTGATGTGGAAACCTAATCCTAACCTTTCGAGTATTAAGTATGGATAATTTAGGAAATTAAGTAGTTAATGTAAGAAATTAGTAATATGTGAAATTGAAAATTTAGAAATCTAAAAAAATTAAGGTTATTTAGATAATATTATAATAGAAATCAGAAAAATAATAAATCTGAAATAACATTTAATTTTAAGTAAATGTCTCCAAATGTAAGATTTTCTCACATCGGGAATAAATCCGATACTCCAATTAGGGTTAGCGTATACCGAATAGTTTAGAATACTAAATTAAGACCCAATAGGATATTTGAATACTCGAGCTTAATGTGATTAATGTCACATTAGGATTCGAGCATATTTAAGACTTAGGAATCAAAATTAAAATCTAATTTAGGATTCGAACCTCGAAATAGAGTACAACGAATTATTAGTACGTAATAGGTATATATGGACAAATGAGTTAAATTATGACTTAGAATATGAATCCTTAAAGTATAAGTACTAAAAAGACCTATTTGTATTATAGGACATCCAGAGACAAATCAACTTGCAACTAAGGGATCGAACGATCGAGCAATTCCAAGTAAGTTGGATTATTACTTATTATAATAGAGTACTATTTATATGGTACTCGGAGACTTAGGCTTGTATATGGTTATGATTGTAAGTAGTTTACGCATGTATTTGACGTATTTGAATTCGTGCTGAAATTGTGATGTGAGTGATTTTGTGTTATGATTGAATTGGTGTGAAATTGTTTGAACACCCTAAATGAAATTTAATCTTATTCGACTTTAAAAACCAAAAATTCCATGCATTGCAACCCGTTAGGGGATCGTAGGATTCTCCAACCAAATACCAACCCCTTCGAAAGGGATAATGCAGGATTGCAAAATGGTCTCTTATTTATCCTCAGTCGAACTAAGTGACAGGAGAGGAGGTTGCAGCGAGGGTGAAGTCAATGGTTCGAAAATAGTTGCGGGAGGAGCGAGGTCTCCATTGCACAAGCCTGAGTTTGGTTGTGAGCTGCTGCATAACATGAAACTCCTTAACTCATATTAGAGCGGGCAAAATTTCTCTGATTTCACAACAGACCGGACTACATTGTGCGATGACACTTGATTGTTGCATTGCATGAAAATAATTGATTGATAATCTTGTTTTTGCTTGTATGCATTCATGAGTCTCCAATTCAATTTACTGAGTTGTAGTTGCTTATACCCTTATAGATCCTTTTGTAGATTCTGATCTCTGAACAATTCAAGTAATATGCCGCCTTACAATTACCCAGAGGTTAGTCTTTTTGAAGCCCAGGGTGTGAGGATCAAACTATTTAGTAATAGTGTGTAGCTAGAGTATCTTTGTAATTAAGGATGAAAGACTAATAGTTATTATGTACATTAGTGAACTGTTGTGTTTATGTAAAACTTCCTAGGAAGCTCTATGGACTTACATATAATTAAAAAATTTTATTAGAAATTTATAATATTTATCATAATTGTAGTATAAATGATAAACGGACTGTTTACTTTAAAGCGAGGAGTCGTTGATGCCTTGTGTAGATCATGTCTATAGTAGGCACTGTGAGGCCAGTACTATCATAGAGTGGTTTACACGGCGGGACTGTTGCGACTCTACGACTTCGAGACGTAATAGTGATACACGACATAAAACATTTATAAAATTATTAGAGAAACCATAAATGAGTACGGATTGATGAGAAAAATTTTTCCTATTAGTCTTAACAATGCAAGTGTTAATACTACATCAATATTTAATCTGCAAAATTACTGTAATCTAGCATTGTGGGGGGGAGGTTTTCCACATATGTTGTACATGTTATATTTTTAACTTATGTATTAAGGATGATATTACAGTTTTACAGGACAGTATAGCTCTAATCAAGAATATTGTCAAAACAATAACGAATAGACCGTCTCTTCACAAAAAGTGGAGGAACTTCTGCATGGAGCACAGAAAGAGGTACCAAAAGTTTAAGATAGATGTACAACACCTTTGAAACTCAACTTACAAGTTGTTGTATAGCACAATTCCTTATAGTGAACTGTTGTATGATTTTGCAATATACAACAAGTGGAAAGTCAACATTCTTTCCAATAATTGGGATATATGTATCTAGTTGTTGAAAGTTTTTCAAGTTTTTCATGATGTTATTAAAACTTTCTCGTAAGTTTACAGGCTTAGTGTACACTTATTTATTATGTCAACCATCAGTATACTTAACGTACTACTTCAAACTTGTGAGGATTCAAACCTGTACACATACGTATACGATATTATGTTAAAGTGGTTAACTTATTATCAAAACATTCCTCGTATTTATCTTGTAATATCCATTATAAATCTTTATTGTAAAGCGGAATTATTACTAATGTATTTGAAAACTTATTATGGTTATATTAAAAATCCAATGGATTCTCAAGACATGTATAGCTTAGAAGCACAATAGGAAGTGTCGGTAGAGACAACGGACATAGAGAAAATGCTCAAGCACTACAAAAGTTAGTACGGTGGCTGATAACCAATCATCAGTCTTTCTTTCGCCACTTACCAAAAAGCGGTATTACTCATTTATGGATGAGCAATTACTGGCACAAAAATTGAAAAGGCAACGATCTGATGATCCAATGTCTGAGATGCAGTCTTTGGGTTTTTTTGATTCTATCAAAGACTTCAATATTTTAAAGTGGTGATAGAGACACATAAGAGATTACCCATTCCTATCTCGCATCACTTGTGAAATACTCGCTATTCTGGTTTTAACGGTCGCCGTTGAGTAAGCATTTAGTACAACAGACATAATTTTCAATGAACGGTGAGTCTCATTGAGGCAAATGCTTATACTGAAAATTGGTATAAAACAACCTGTAGACGACAAAGACCATGAGGGACATCATTACTTTAGTAATTAAAACCAATCTGATGGAAACCTAAACTCAGCTATAGATTTTACTCTTAGTCACGAACATGAACAGTTACCTCAAAAGGAGAAATAGTAAGTTTTCTTTTCATCATTTTTGAAAAAGTTTTATTACATAAAAGAAATCATTTTTTCCCAACTATTGAAAAAATAAATAAATCGCATAATTTTCCCAAAAGTGGTGATTCAGCATAAGGATTTTCCAAATTATAACCATATGAAATTATTTTCCTTCAAAAAATTTAAATTAGATAATCATATATACTTAAATTCTTTTAGTAAAACATAAAATTAACTAACAAATTATAAATTTTTTAAAAATCTAAATCGAACTACGACGATTTGATTCTAATGAGCAAATAAATAAACATCTTTAAGACAGCTACAAAATACACTAAAATATATTCTCTCCGACCACTTCACTTTACTTGATCAAATTAGTTTTTTGTATTATAAGAGGCTTTTATGTATTTTAAGTTTTGTCCATTTAGAATGTATACCTTATTGAAGGAGGAAAGGAAAAAATAAAAGATTGAAAGCTTAAAAAGAAAAAAGGGAAAAAATATAGAAAAAATAAATAAATAAGGAAAAAAAAAAACATTTAAGGGCCAATCAAGTCTATTGAATCGATTCGGAACAGTCAGCTCACGAGCTAATCACAATTCATCGTGTAACCAACCCGCGAACTGACTATTCAGGTTTGCATGGGTCTTCCCCCAACAACACCACCAACACCATCTAAGTGGATTTTTACTTCACCACGAGCTAATTGATGCAACAAAAACCAGGATTAAGGAAAACTCCAAGGTATTCATACCCCAAGCCCACATGTTACTAAGAAAATCCAGGATACAAAAAGCAAACGCTCACTCGCTACCAAAAATACCAAAGAGGTGATCTCATTGTTAAGGAGTCCACAAACGACAGAATTACATAAACAAATTGGGTCTTGATGCTTTGTAGGTGGTCTTCAGCTTCCTGGTTGGTGGTCTGACCTTCCTGAATACCAATGGGAACTTGATCTTAGAGTTGTGGAATTGTTTGGTGCTCTCCCTCTTGCACAACTTGGCTGTGATGGTCGCAGTCTTAATTATCTGAATGCAAGGGAATCGCACTCTATGGCGAGAAGCCATCTCATTGTACATCTGCTCCACTGCTCCATTAAGAGTGGTGTCTCTGTACTCCTTGTACATGTTATGATAGCCTGTCCTGCTTTGATAGCGGAGCCATATCCCATAGTTCTTGATCTTTGTGGGGTTCTTCTCAAAGATCTACAACCAATGATTTGCAAGCAAATCAGCAAAACCACTAGAAAAGGAATAATCTCGGTATATCCTACAGAACGAAGGAAGATCATGGCATCTGCAACTGCTACATTCAAAACAAAAATGCAGCTTATGCAGTACATCTAAAAAACTTCAAAAATAATGAAGACAAGACATGTTCAAAAGGATATTGGACATCCAAAATGTAGAGATAATGCAAAAAGCACCTTAAGATGCGTACAAACACGTTTGTAAAGCAAGATAGGGTACCATCTACCCTCTGAGATATTAAAAACCCATACAGAGAGGTTGGAAATTTTGGTACATTATCAAAAAGCGATCAAGACAGAGTTCTGGATAAAAAACTAAACAGACACATAAGACGCAAAATGACAGAAAGAACATTAGAAAAATGGCAGCATGGGGAACCTGTGGGAAAGGATCCTAGCCTTGCTGCTGCAAGTGGTGGTGGCAGAGATCAATTAGACCGAATGTTAAAGGGGGTATGGCGGTGGTGATTTGTGGAAACTGTCAGCAAGCGGTTATTATTGAAAAGGAGTGGATAGAAAGATGAGTGAAAGGATGGAAAGGAAAAATAGGAGATGGGGAGATGAAGAATATAGAAAAGGAGGATGGAAAGCGGGGCAGCCATTAGCTACAATTTCTTGCTTTTTGTGCTATAGAGAGACAGAGATACGCAGGGAGAGAGAAATGGATGCGCAAGTGGACCACTTACATCTACTGGGACTATGGCTTATGTATTGCTGTTCTTTTGAAAATCCCGGCAGCAAAGACAATATTATGATAAACAAAAACATAATGAAGACTTGTGAAAAGAACTGGTCACATTAATGAACCAATCAATTCCCAAGACAAAAATAAATGGGGAAGAAAATGCCAACAAAACAGACCCTCCCATGACAAAAATATGAAAAACCATAAATTCACTTCATCTATCCTCACTACACACCCTAACCGTCCTCAAAACTAAAGAATATAAGACCACAAAATCCACGCTACCGGAGATGGAGGCAAAAGATGTCGTATAAGGATCATGATCTCAAGAAGGACCGGGTAGGGAGATCCTCTGCAATTTTTACGATGAAGGTATTATCTTGACTATACTAACGCAACATATCTCATATATTTCTAAGTCATGTATTTACATGATGTCTAGTCTTTACTAATGGCGCCTACTGAAATTATTTATGTTGAAGCCTGATAACTCTAATTATATCAAAAGTAAATACAAAAGACACAAAATCGCAATCAATGACCGCTTGAATAAAAGAAATACCTCATTGATGGCAAGGACTTGACCGTTGCTCTTCTTGACCTTTTTAAGTTTCCTTAAGAAATACCTGATTCAAATTGAACAACTAAAGCTTATCGATCACCAACATGACATGCCAACGTTAACATAACAAGGGGGGGGAAAAAAAAAAGCATCGATTTTGCATACCAGAACTTGGACTTGGCACGGACCTCATTGGTTGCCCACAGCTTCATACGATAAATCTTCGGGTGTTCATCTGATTCAGTAGGAAGGGCTCTTCCGACAACCTGATACTGGTGAAACTGCATACACCAAAGTAAAATTCACAATAAGTGCCCCTGATATTGTACGATCATACGATAAAGAATCAAAAAGACAACAAAGCGCATACTTCATGAGACTCACATAATACCACAATAAAACTCCAAAAGAACGACATAAGAGAAGCCTATCACATGATATATCCTATCTTATGGTGACTAAATGCAATTATGGCGAATGAAAAAATAATTAGAACATTATAAAGGGCTTTGATTACCTATAATGTTAGTCTACTATCATTTGAGAAGCTAATCTGACATGGGCAACAAAAAGCAGTGAAATTTGTACATTTCTTTAACTAAATTAAAGTAGATCAAAGGAAAAATATATATATTAAAATAATTAAGGAAAAAAAAGGAACAAACTAGATACAGAACAATGGACGAAGAGAAAGGAGCTCACTCTGAAAGTAACCATTTTGATGTGAGGAGAGAAGTGAACTCGGCTGATGCCACGGGCTTAGGTGTCTTTCTCTTTTGTGTTTGTAGAAGTTAAGGACAATGCTAGGGTTCTGAATTTGTAATTTTAATAAGTGGGTCAAGGGACAAACCCTAACACTTGGTCAGGGCCCACGAGTTGGTTCATTGAAATTAAAAATTAAAATAGAAAAAAATAATTAGGTGAGTAGTGAAAGAGGAAAAAGAAAATATCACCAAAAACTGTTATTCTAAAATGAGCTACAGGATATTTGATGGAAAATTTCTTCTTAAATTAAAATAAATAAATAAAATTAATATATAGACAGACGCAAACTCAAATGCAAAGGAGGAGGAGGATGGATTAATCTGGGCCTGACAGGGCCGCCTATTCATGCAAAGAGTCTTCTTTAATTTGGAGCACTGTGACTAGGCCTTTTCTCTTTCCATCCAAGCACCAAACGCCACTATTGTTCCTTTTTTTCACCTATTTGTTTTCCCTCACAAGAAAGAGAGAGAGAGAGATAGAGATGGAGAAAGAGAGAGAGAGAGAAGAGGCGTCGAAGAAGTCGAAGAGAGTGACGGTGGAATCCCTAGGATGGCTGACGGAGTCGACCATCATGCCCAAGAAGCACCGTGCTATCTCAGGTGTGGGGCCCACCTCCATCCTCGAACTCAAAGCTCATCTCTACCAATCTCAGCAGGATGTCAAGAAAGAGAAGGAATTGGCCGGTCCCAATTCCCAATTCCTACGTCCCAAGAATAAGATCACCCCACCCAATCCTTTCTCTCCCAAAAACCCCGGCGTCGATGCACGCTCTCTCAAGTGCGTTTTCCTTTTTCCCTTTTCCTTTGAGTTTCAATTCTCTATTTCCTTTTTTTTTTTTTTTCTTGGCGTGTATTATTATTATTATTATTATTATTGGCATTATAATTGTGACTTTTATTGAACCGCCTACTTATACCATTAAGTCTATGATGATGGATATTTATGATTTCACTGGTTGTCATAATTTGATTTTTTTTTTTTTTTTGTCAATTTAATTTAATCAACTGAAGAACAGCTATATCATTGTAAGTGGGGGTTTGATCACTTTCGTTTTACGTCCATCGTGTCTGTCTGTGTCTTTCACTTCATTCAGAGACAAGCTTGAACTGAAAGCAGAAAACGACGGCACTAAGAGCTATGAAGCATTACAGAGAAAAGCCTTATTATATGATAAGCTTGTCAGAGGAGAGCTATCCGATGAAGAAGATCAAGAGAAGTATTGTGTGGATTTCTTTCGTAAGAACATCGAGCAGGTCGATGCTGAGGCTGGCCCCCCTCACCACTTACTACCCACTGAAGCATCCACGAGTGCAGATGCCAAGGGTGATGATGCATTGGATCCGTTTAAAACAAAGATCCTTGGACCTGGACGAAGAGCAGGGATAGTGGACAATGATGAACACAAACGTTTTGTGAGGTAGGCTGATTTGCCAACCCCCTAAAAGTTAACCAGAGCTTTACTATGCACCAACAACTAGCGTATAACCTTAACCATAGGGGATCTATTTGCCCAAAGTAAATTTGCGGCTGTCTTTCTATGTGCTTGCAACTCTTTAGTAATTGCTGAATACATAAATATATATGAACTGGAGAGCATCAAGCATCCAGCAGCTTTTTTTTTGTCGAGGTTTATTTAAAGGGTCATTCTTCTTCTTGACATGAACTGCTAATTGCTTTTGTGCAAAATATAATGCTTTTGCTTGATTTTATATCCATGAAATCTTTACCTTTAGATAGAAATGCAATGGAGCTTGTGTTGCCGGACAAATATACAGCTCTATCTATACTTTAGCATGTTATTTTATGTTAGGAGGGTCAATTTTTTTTTTTTTCCTTTTTTTCGCCATTACCTTTGTTAGATTAAATGCATACCCACTGAAAGGAATAAATGGTAGAATTTGTTGTCGATTCCCCCCAAACCTTACTCCCACCACCCTTCTTTGGATAGTCTATCACTAACAAACATAATCTGTCTTATTTTTTAGTTTCTGTGTATCGAATGGCGACATCATGATCACCTCAATAAATAAAATGATTGTCCACACTTGATAATGTGATCGATATTCCTCTGTGTTTTTCTAAATAAGATTTGGGCTAACTTCAGGGAAGTTCATGAAGAAGCAAGTCAAGCTCGAGAAAAGGCATCTGACCTTAAATTGCGGAGACAAGAGCAGGCAGCAGCTCGTCGGGAGAAACTGAAGCAGGCATATCTGAGGAAGCAGCTGGAGAAGTTGAAGGCTTCAGCCAAACCTGCAGAGACATAACTGTCTGACGGTGACTGCTTGTGTTCTGGTACTTATCTTCATTTGGAAACAGCACATTGCCTCCCTCCCAATCCAACCAGCTCATTTACAAAGTTGAATTCAAATTTTGATGATTTGTTTCCCCTATGTATTATCTCTATCTTACACTTAATTATCTTCCTTATCTTGTTTCTCGTGATTAGTTTTGTACGGTTGCATAATATTAGCCCAGTTCTATGAAGGAAGTTGATTCTGAAATGGCTCCTAGGTGCAGTCAGCATTTAATCCCTAAAGATGAGACTGGCATCATATCTAAGCAAGAGATGGAAGCAATATGTGGAGGGTCTTTTGAGGCAGCGATGGTTTCGATATCATTATTGGCTGACATTCAGTATCTCACTGGCAAACATGCAGATGCAACACAAGGTGCCTGTAATACGGGCCTCTGTAACCTGCAAATTCCATGTTCCTGTACTAGAACTAGAGATCAGGAAGTAGTGATCCCCAAAAGACAGGAAATTGTATATGTAGAGTCCAGTGCATCCAACCAGATTTACCAAAGTACATGTTTGCAGTGGCAGAGAAGCACCATTAGTTTGACTATGTTAATACTCCACCAGATGAGCCAAAGCCTATAATCGCGTGAACACTCAATTCTTCTTTATATTAGAATGAAATTTTGAGAGTGTTGATTTGTGGAGAATTTTTCAGTGACGATCTAATATTTCCGATAATAGTTGGGTGGTGGTTAAAAGCAATGGTAGTGGGCAGCAGCAGCAGTATGGATGGTTAAAACTTCAACCCTGGCCGGTTGTCACCTCCCACGACCACCTACTTACCACCACTACTCTCTATTCTCACTAGCCAGCCTATAATAATTCTTTCTTTTTTATTTTTTTTAATGACTATTTGTGTATATTGTATTGTACCTGTAAATAATATTTGAAAATCAAACTCCTATTATAATCGCCATTCATTGTGGGGACAGACGGAGAGTATCATATCCCAGCAATCGCCATTCGCCATGGTTTGAGATTACTATGGAGAATAAAGGAATTTTATTTTTTATTTTTTATTTAAATAATCCTTTCTTGGAGTAGAGGATCGCATTCGTCAAAGTTAGTCTGATGATGCAGTTTTTTTTTTTTCCCTATTCAGTGTTTTATGGGGGATTTTTCATTTTTATTTCTATTTTCCTTGGTGGTCTTTATTTTTTTTTTAGTACAAACATGGGAAAATTCTAGTGTTAATCCCGTTTCTGCAACGATGATGGGAAGCAAATCATTCTAAGACCAATGTTCACCCTTTTATTAATCCTAATACCTCCAAAGCTGTCGAGTTATGTTGGTGTTGGTCTGGAAGCGTCAAAATTATGAAATTTACCCCTTATTTTTTATTTTTTTATTTTTTCCCCTCAGTCGATAATGTTAATGTGTGCTTGTCTATGGTTATGATCTTGCAGTCTTATTTGGTTCATAAAGGGGGGAAAGATTTTAACCGTTGAGTGAAGCAGTTAGGTGGTTCCACTGTTACAGCTTTACAATCTGGATCTTGACAGTTTGATTTATCTTGATATTTTCCGTAATAAATAAACAAATAAATGGGTGTGTGCGCTATACACACTTTTAAGTAGTTTAGGCAATGCCCCATTTCCTCCGCAACTGGAGATTCCATCAACTGACAATATTTGTGGTCCCTAAAGAATGTTTTCAATTCCACCATTCAACATTTTAGAGGGAGCAGAGAGCAAAACCGCATTAAGTAACTTTGTCACCATATAAGGTTGGGGATAGGAGGGAAAACTTCATCTAAAAACAAATGAAAGGGAATTTGGCTCTTTCAATGTGTTTGGAAACATTTTAGAGAAGAGAAATGGAATGAAATGCGATTTTAATTTTAGATTTAATATCATATAAAAGAAATGAAGAAAAATGTTTCTATTTCTTCTGTTTAGTTTGTTTTAAAAGAGAGAATCTATACTAGACCAAACTACGGAGCGATGTTATACTCCTTAATAGAACCTGGAGAGCTCTGGAGGGAAATTAGTAGAAATAGAACGAAATCGTTTATTTGGCAAGTGGAGATGGAATGAATTGGGTAGAAAAGAATAGAGAAGTTGCTCTCTTTTTTTGTTTCTCTCCAAATTATGAGAGAAAGCAGTGGAAACGAGTGGCCGCTTAAGAAGTTACAAAAGTATCCCTAAGAGCAAGTTGAAAAAGAAAAAAATCTAGAATATTTCAGTCCATCAAACATTCCATTTTCTTTCCCATCCCAACCAAACAACATAACATAAGGAGGAAATATTTCCTCTTATTTCAATCTTATAAATCTAAACAAGAAAAGCAAAAAAACATTTCTTTTTTCCATTTCCATTCCGTGATTTCCAACCGCTTCTACTCTTCTTTAAATTGCCATACAGTGTGCATCCACATTTCTCAGCAATTTTATTAATGCAAAGAAAAATAAAAAGGGAAACCTGCTAAGTAAAATGCTCGTACTAGAGAATCACATACGAAAAGACTTGAGTAATCAATCTCTTTCAATACATGAAAACAAAATTTGAGCAAAATGTTATGCCTAGCCACAATGCTTTATACTATTGACACTCGTTCGAGGAAAATAATGTAAAATTACCCTGCCAGACTCCGAATCAAATGGCATGTCCCAACAGCAAGAATTCCAGGAGATAAATTAAGTCTACATGAAAATTACACCTCTAAAATCGGCTCCCAGTCCACCTTCATCGTGTTCCATTTTTGATAATCAGGGTTTGAATGTTGAAAAAGCAACCACTGAGTTGTGTCCTCCAAATCCAAATGAATTTGATATGCCTATGTAATAAGATGATGCTAGGTTAGTAGCAGATCCCAAATGATATACAGTGGCTCTAGGGAATCTAAAATAAGGGTAGAAGAATCTTACCAACATTCACTTCATGCTGCTGCTTCACATTTGCAACAGTATTAAACTCCACGTCAGGCTCGGGATTCTACAGTTGAAGGGTAAAAATTCATCAGAGAGAAAATCCAGGACGATGAGAGAATACAGTTAACAGCGCATGCTACTTTCTACAGTCAAGCTGGAACATCATCAGCATGGATGGTCACTGAATATGTTAAGTAATCCCCAGACAGCATTCATATCTTACTGAATATACAGCATATTCACAAATTGAATGGCAGATGTCGATTCACACTGGCTTTAGTTTCTTGATGAGATATAAGAAGAAATATAGAGAAGAAAGTAGCACATACAAACTGATTGATAGTGGGATGCAGCCACCCAGTAGTTATTGCTTTCACTGTAGCAATGGCTTCCAATCCTCCAGCTGCGCCGAGACAGTGGCCAATCATGGACTAAAATATTACAAAGCAAGATTAGAAAAACAAAAAGAATGTCAATCAACTAATACACGTTTGTTCTGATAAGAACAGGGACATCCACACACATGAAACACAGATGCATGTGCATGCACGCGCGTGCACCAACACGAGACAGAGAGGAGAGAGAAAGAGAGATTACCTTAGTTGCATTAATTTTAATCTCTGATGTATTCTTGAATACCTTCTTAATGGCATTGACCTCAGCAAGATCCCCAGCAAGTGTTGAAGTTGCATGAGCATTTATGTAATTGACCTAACAAAATAACAAGGTAGTTTTACTCTACACGCTAATGGCATTAGAAAGCATCCTATGGGCCTAGAGCAGAAAGGATCTCTACTTTGCAAGTTATTATGGTTTTGCATTTTCCCATGTTGAAGATGGAATTTTAGGATCTCACGAGTACTTTCAATTCTTACAATGCTTTGAATCACCTCTAAAAGAAAGAAGAGCTGGGAATTCCTAACAAGAAACAGCAGAATTTGAGATTTTCCTTGAGTATTGATAATCTATAAATTACTGTTTTTATGCAGTTAATCCCCAAATGTTAATCCTCAATAATCACCCAAAAATATTAATCCTCAAATAATTGATTCCTTTGGATCATCTCTAAAATAATTGCAAGCAATCTATCTTGTCATCATCTTGACTCCTTGCTGTATTTTTCTTCAGAAAATTTCATGTAACAAGATTATATATTGGCAGCAATCTTTCCTAATAAGTAAATGTAGCACAACTCCAGCAAGTTGATTTAGCAACAATACAAGATTCTGATAATGACTGAATATAATGCAACAAAGGCCAACTCTACCTCCTCTGGTGATACACCAGCATCTTCAAGGCTCCTCTCTATGCACGATGAAACTCCAAGACCATCAGCCCTGGGATCAGTCATGTGATAGGCATCACAGTTAACTGCACCACCTAGGTATTCAGCAATGATTGGAGCACCACGTTTCATTGCATGCTCAAAGCTCTCCATTACCTGACAGGATTCAGTCATAACAAGCGTCATTGCAACCCTTCCTTATATGCATATATTTTTTGTATAATACGAAAGAAGTGATAGAACCCTCTGATAGTCTCCATCTTTGTTCAATGAAAAACGTTAGAAGGAAAAATGATATGACAACAATCTGTGAAACACCACACCAGTGTCTTAATTTCTGAACAGCACTTCCCAAATGAACATTACAAGCACCAATTTCACAGTATTTAAGGCAGGTAGAATTAATTGCAGTACACACAGCAGAGAAATATATGGAGGAGTTAATTAAGAAACAATCATGCTCCAATGTTTTATGAAAATATTGGCTAACCAGCACTCCAGCTCCTTCACCCATGACGAAACCATCTCGATCCTTATCCCAGGGCCTTGATGCTGTTTTTGGGTCATCATTTCTCTGAGATAAGGCTCTGCAAGCAACAAATCCTCCCAAACCAATGGGAATAATTGCAGCTTCAGTTCCACCAGCGATCATCAAATCAGCCTCACCACGTCGGATGTGATTAGCGGCAGCATAAAAACAGTAGTTTGAAGTAGCACAGGCAGTTGAGATTGAATAATTTGGACCCATCAAACCAAGCTCAATAGCAAGCAAGGCAGATCCCATGTTTGTTATAGCATATGGAATAAAGAAAGGAGTTATCTTTCTATAACCTCTCTCAATTAGTGACTGTACACCATCAGAAAACACAGTTAGACCACCCATCCCTGTTCCAACAAGTACACCAGCCCGCTCTTTGTCAATCTACAGGGAAAGAGAAGACCAAATAAATAACATCCTCAAGAATAATAATACATATACATTATAAACAGCATTACTATCAAAATGATTCAACTTTCCACAAACTGCACATTGCGGAAATATTAAATTACATGCGTCCTGTTTTCCTGTAATGGACATAGCTTTCAGCATAATCTAGCAATTATATATATTGGCTTTCTCCCAATGGAGTGCCTGACCCACTAGTAGATAAAAATTCCAAAAGCAAAGAGCCTAATATGCAGCTTATTCAATTGCATATATTTATGTATGAAATTTTCCTGTTCCCAGTTCGTGTCTTCTCATCTATATTCCTTCAATCAAATGCTGCAGCACGTGAGGAATATCAATGTGGTGACCCCAATCTATGGTGATCTGTGATCATACACGGACATGGGGGAGACCAAATGGGAAGAAGAAAGTTTTATGCTCTATTTCCTATCCAGCTAAATCTAACCGCATACTAGGTCCTCAATACTACAGGAAGGACAATGGAGAAAATCCTGAGAATTTTTTTCTGCACAATTACTCAAGTTTTATAAAGAAAAACCAGATGGTCTACGAGATTGGTTAAACAATACGAATATAATCGCTTCAAGAAGTGAGATTGATTTCTACTCATTTCATCTCTCCTAAAATTTGCCAAACACAGTGAAAAACCAGATTAGCTTTCCTAAATTATCCCAAAAGTCTAATGTTTCCCCATGAATACTCTTACCATTCAAATCAAGAAGTGTAAAACATAGACCACTTCATATTAAAAAGCAAAAGAATCTTGCATCCATGTTTAGTATAAATCATGGTTTTAGTAAGCACAGCGCTTCCACGCTAACACCAAACGAAGTGCTCGTACCAATTTATTATATAGGTCATCAATAAAAACACAGTAACAGCGGAATCACACTTCCCACATGATTGTCATACTTCAAAATTACAATCTTCGTACACAGTTACATCAACCCATTAAGATTTGCAAGATGAATGAATTCGACATGCAACAATAATCGTTACCTTAGGGAGTCTTTCACCACCAAGATCAGCATCCTCAAGCGCCTTCTTCCCGGCGACAATGCAGTAGCGGAGGCAATCATCCAGACGTCTATCGTTCTTGCCATCGATGTAACCCTGGGCGGAGAACCCGTGGATCTGCCCCGCGAACCTGGTGGGGAATTTGGATGCGTCGAAGCGATCAATGGGTCCGATCCCGCTCTCTCCAGCTAGAAGCTTCTCGTAATAGGTATCTACATCGTTGCCAAAAACGGAAACGAGGCCCATGCCCGTAATGACGACGCGCTTCTTAGGGTCCTTCTCGCGCTTGGGGGCGGAGACGGATACATTGGCAGCTCTGATGAGAGAGAGACGCTTGGGAAGGGGTTTGAGAGCATGGGCGTCAGGGGATTTGCGGAGTGGGTCTAAGGGGGAGGCTCGGAGGGGTGGGGACTGAAGGGCGTGCATGTTGGTGGGACGACGGTGGGGGTGGAAGCGTGAAGAGGGGGGGAAATAAAAAGAGCGAGCGATAATACCAAGGAGGAAGGAGATGTGGGAGTGTCTTTGGTTTTGGTGGGGTGACTGGTGAAGTGGTGGTTGTTTACTTTAATGAGATTGATAGTACGTTTGCGTGCATGATTTAGACTGATGGCATTAAATAGATATCGGGCTTTGGTTGGGCTGGCTTTGGGCGGATTATATTATAAGTACGTTTGTATGTGTTGCGATACTAACAAATGTGTAGCGATACTAACAATTTCCATAAGTGTGTCGTGTAGCGATATTAACAATTTCATATAAATATATATATATATATATATATATTACCAGTCAATGCATCCGTATCATATATATAAAAATTAAATTTGATTGACATTAAAAATTTACTGCATTAGAAAATCTATGAAGAAAAAAAAGGGTAAGAAAATAATAACAATAATACATTAAAAATCTATGAATAGTTAAAATTGAAAGAAAACGGTAGTAATACTAAGAGTTCAAAAAAAAAAATAACAAAAATTTTGTGAATAAGTAATATGTAAAAGTTAGATAAATAGAAAAATATAAAGTATAGGAGGAGAGAGTCTAATATTTTAATTCTTTGGAATATGTCGAAAAAGGTTTGTCTTGAATTCTTTAAAATTCTTCAAAACACTATCCCGATAACATATTTAAGATCTTTCAAATCTTTGGATAAAAAAAAAAAAAAAAGGAGGGGGTCGAGTGCCTTCCAAATCTACTAGGAAAGTTTGTTGTTATCCCTATGATTGCCATCTGCCCCTATTATCAATACAGAGATAAGCATGAATGTAGAGTGTGTGTTTGTATTGGATATAGGGAACTAAGGATACGTAAAGAATGCTATCCTTTAAGAGTTTTAGGTATCTTATACTAAATTTGCCAAGGATAAATATAAATTTTTCTAAGATACAACCAAATGAGTATAAAGAACAAGATAACAATCTTTATTCTTGATAACTGCACAAGTTTTAAATAACTTTGGAAGAAAGTTTTTTATTGTTTGGTGAAATGTCTTTTTGTGATAAGTTTTGAAAAATATGAAAAATTTATGCAAAAATGTTTGTAAAATATCAATATATACTTAGATATCTAGTCATCTACTTCCAAGCATTACAACTCTTCATAAGGATATATTTAATGAGATTACTTAGCGTTTAATTGATTTTTCTATGGTCCTATCAATTATTTTAAAAGAAGGGTATCACTTTCCATAGTACCGTTGATTTAATATTCATTAGATCTAAAACATTAAGCTAATTGTATTTTCAACTATTTAGATTTAATAGATAATACATGAATAATAAAATAAAAGATTATATTAATCCCATCAAAATAATGGATGGGATCATAGAAATTCCCGTTTTTAATTATTAGATTATGTTTTGATCAGTTTGATTGTCCATTACGAAGTGATGAAACTTTTGGAAGATTATACATCGCACTTATTCAATAAAAACACCATCAAGTATGAAGAGTCCCACTAGTACTATGGACATAACCAAGTGACACGGTTATATCTTCTAGCTGTATCATTTGGTCATAAGCTTCATGCACTCTACTGACATAACCAACATATAACTTTCAACTTATTCCTATTATTACATATCATAAAGCCCAACTTAAATATGATCATATAATAACCTTGTAAATCACTTTTATCTACATATAAACATTTCTTTATATCTAAGTAATATAAAAACCTTCACCTTTGTCGTAATTTGTACACAATGTAACAAGAACTTTTAATATATTTATGAATATTATTTATAAAAGGCAAATCTTTATTATATTTATTTACTTTTCTACTTATATATATTTTACAATAAAATCCCATAAATAATTAAAGTATGTATTATTCATATATAAACATTTCTTCATATCTAAATAATATAGAAACCTTCACCTTTGTCGTAATTTGTATACAATGTGTCAAGAACTTTTAATATATTGATGAATACTATTTATAAAAAGCAAGTATTTATTAAATTTATATAGTTTTTTGCTTATGTATATTTTATAATAAATTCCCATAGATAATTAAAGTATGTATAAAATTATAATAAAAGTATATTATCAGTAAAATTCAATAACATCATATTATCTAAAAGTTATCTTTAGTTGAATAAATATCTATAAGAGACATAGATATTTTGACCAACACATTATATAACAAGGTCATTCTTATTAAATCGATGGAAAGATATCAGAGTTATATAAGTGAATATTCAAAGTTAAGTAGATACATTAAATAGAATATGCTGATAGAGAACACCATATACTTAATGTTATTAGTCCCTCATTTATATGAACAAGTGTAAATAATCCATAAACTTAAAACCTTTATATATCCTATATATAGAATGTTATGCTTGATGTTGTTAAATACAATCTTTATTTAGATTGTTAATAATATAGTTTTTTGATATGACATGAAATATAAAGAGAATACTAATAAGTCAGGATAGAATTTATAACTCTCTTGAATGAAGGAGTAAATATTTAGACCTACTTAGTTAAAATAATAGTGATTTATAAACTCATAGCTACAATAAGTTTTATTGAATGTATTTTATCTCGAAAACCAAGTAAAACTATTAAATATTGATGAATTGACATGACATATAATGATTTAATTAATATATCATTTAATGAAAAGATTTAATTACGCAATATTCAGTTCATAGTAGTTTCTCATTCACAACTTTTTTATTAAGTTAGAAGACCAATAAATGTTGCTAAATGATTACCTTAATTTATATTTAAATATACACTACATTCATGTATAGAAACTTAAAGTATTGCACACTATAACATGATTAACAGAATAAAACAATTGACTAGTGATTTTAATGGATACTGAAATAATGTTAATATTTCAAAACTAGAATAAACTTGTCCAAAATAATAAACTGGATGCAATTTGTATTGACATTTATTTTTCTTCATGGAGTATATTTGTAGTCAAGTCATTTTAAAGGCTATGTAGCTTCTCTTTTGAAAGGGATAAAGGTAGATAAAAGAGTTCGATAATTTTCTATTTAGATATATACCAACGAAAAGGCTAATAAAGGGAATATAACATTCCGCTTCCTAAAATTATAATTCTATTATGAGTTATGTAGCAATATAAAGAATTAAAATTTGTTCTTGTTAATGTGTGTATAGATACTGTTAACAGGACTACATTTAGAATTCTTGTAGTGAACACATTTGAAAATAACAAATTAATATTCAAATTACAGTTGAACTCCATCCCTAAAAGGTGGTGGTATTTTCATCAAAAGAAGAGGTAATTTTATAATTTTTTATTGACATATAATTTTATTTTACATATTACACATGGATTTTAGGATAAGTTTTATAGTAATTTTTTTCACCGCGTTCTCTCAAATCTATAAAACCTTACAATCTTAACATCTTACATAATTGAAAATCTATATAACATTCCCCTACTAGATTACTAGTTATGTAATTTTTCGTCCAAATTCTAAAAATGCATAAGAAATAGTATATGAAGATTTGAACCAATCCATAGTGCAAGTCTCTTAAAATTTTAATGGGGTGTTAGGTAGCTTATTCACTCAAACCTATACGTTTTGTGTTATAACCAAAGAAACCACACATGTTTTCACTGTCCTTACAAACTAAGTGGATTTTCTAATAGTACTATTATGGTTTTGCACTCATCCTGACTCGTTGAACATTTATAAGAGATACATTCATCAAGTCTTGCTAAGAAACAACACTACTTCAATATCCAACTAGGTAGAGTATATTTAAAACCTATTCAAACTTTCAATACATGGCTGATCCACTAAAAAATATTCCAATATCTCACCCTCTAAATCACTTAAGTATAAAATCATATTCATTGTAACTCACTTTACCCCCTAAACTTCAATAATGATGATCGACAAAAAAGAAGTAAGGTTCTCATTATAATAAACTAGTTGGGTTTTAGACCTATTTTAGTAGACATTATTTTAATTTGTTCTCTTGAAAATACTTTTCTCAACAAATCTGCTAAATTACTAGTAGTCTTAACATAGGTTACACTTATAACCTTACTAATCATGCCTTAGCCTATTGCATCTAAACTTCTCATTGTACATTTTACTATACGCACTTGACATGATAAATTATCACTATAATGATCAAATGAATGCTTATTATAACTTTAGTTGTGACCACAACACTTTCTTAAACAAAACCTTTGTCATTTATTCTTTTCATCTAACTTTGCATGATAATTGCAACATTTATTATAGTGTACTGTTGTTAGAATAATCAAACTTGTTGATACTATCTATTTACCTCTACTACATACTACATTTTTAATATTGAGTTAGTATCTACATATTTCAAATTTCCATGTCAAATATTAAGTTAGATATACCTTAATTTATTAGATACACTATTCATCATATAACTCTGGAAGTTATCCACTTCAACATATCACCACTTTACCTTCTCAATGAACTAAAATCATTTATCTTAACATTTTACTATATGAGATTATTTAACATCATGAAACAAGTCAAATTTTATCTCATTGTTTAAGGATGGCGACTTGGTGAGAGTAAACATTGCATATTTATCTCACCCTTCGTAATCATATAGTTACAAAGACATTGTTCCCAAATTTTTTCACACTACACAATTGTGTTTTCACTAGTGAGAACTTAACACTAAGTAAGATTTAATTTTAAACACCAAGTTAGATTTAATTTTATACACCATGTTATTTCTAAATCAAAACTTTCTCTCCTCTTCCTTTACAGCTATTATTGCTTTAAAGTTTAGGGTTTATCTACACAAGTACCTTTTATTTCTCTAAGCATTACAACTTAGTTACCCCCACAAATCAGTCTTCTTCCTTCTTAATACTTATACTATGAAAACCATTAACTTTCAAGATAGGATTATAAAAATAGCAAAATATGTCAATAACAAGACACATAGTACCAACTTAATACAACTAATTATTTCATATATCATACATCATGAATTCTACATGACATACAATTTCTCAAATGTCACATAGATAAGTATATAGAATGCACGATTCCTTAAGTAACATATACCATCATTTGAACATAGCATATTACTCAATAGTATCACATGGAACAATTTCTTAAATATACTAATTTTTTTTTTAAGATAAGTTGGCATATTATATGTCACATAAATCACAAGAGATATATATTACAATTAATAAACCTTTTTTAATAAAGATTTCAATAAATAAGTATATGACTGTATATATGTTGACATTGAGATTTGTACACCAACATAACACAAAAGATACAAAATATGTATGTTGAGCTCTTGAACAATCTAGCAAGGTAAGTATTTGGTCACCATCAAGGATTGAGTCTCCTTTTGGTTTTGGAAGAGAAAGGGAAGGATCGATTCCTCTTAAGCAGGTAGGTTACTGGGTATGGGCGAAGGGGTAAAGTTATTTGAGGACTCTTTGCCACCATCTCGATGATATTCTTTCAAGTCCATTCCCATTCCACAGTTAACTCCAATGAGTTTTAAAAGGATTCATAGATTGTAGTAAGGATGATGATTAGATGAAATTTTCTCTAGGCTTAAACTCTTATCCCTGCACAATTGAAGAGAAGGATTTCTTGGTCCTAAGTCATCACTAGTGTTATTGATGACACTTGAAAAATTGGTAACCGAGCATTCTTTGCCATTCCGATCTTTAAGAGGGTGGCTACTACTTAAGTTTCATCCATTTTCTAAGGGAATATAAAATAGCTTGCATTTTAGGCTTAGCCTTGGAACGTTGAAGTTTAGATGGAGGATTTTGATGTTAAGTCTCCTCTTGATTTTAGAAGATAAGGGGGAAGGATATGTTCCTCTTGACAAGGTAGGTTGCTGGGTATGGGGGAGGGGTAAAGTTATCTGAAAGCTCTTTGCCACCATCTTAGTGATTGTCTTATGAGTCCATCCCCATTCCATAGTTAGCTTCGAAGATACGTAGAAAGATCCCTAGATTAAGTGGGGATGATTAGATGAAATTCTTCCAAGGTTGGTCTAAGGAGCCTCTAAGTTTAACTAAGGCATCAAAAGTTTAGAAATTCGAGCCCAAACTACTATAGAATCAAATATTGCATTAGCTAGTCAAAAATTAAGTTCCCATCAAGTGGAGAAAATACCCATTAACAAACAATGGACCATCTTTGATTATTTGTTTCAAATCCTCTTACAAATTGAAGTTGACAATGTAATAATCATTCCCATTTGTTATCATAGTGAAATCTTTCACAAAGCTCTACATTAGCTTTAATTTTTTATATAAAACTTTGTAACCAAGTAATGGACCGTGTAGTTTACTTATAAGCAAAGTTTTTCATGATTTATGCAAAGATTGTTTCTCTAATTTAATAAAAGAGATGGTGAATGTTAGAGAATCAATATCAATACTTATGGGTGTATCTAGAGGGGTTGCCTTACTATCATCTTCCACTTCCTCATTTATATTAGTGAAAAAAGCTTGTTCATAAGCGTTTTACAATGGGACAGTGCAAGCTACTACAATTCTATATGAGATTCTTAGGTTTTTAGAAGATTTTACTTTGCATGTGTGGCCATTAAAAGCTTAAATAGGTTTCACTGAATTGTACTTATGACTTACCTGAGAGGACTAGTTGCCTTATGGATCAAGTTTGGTGTCTTCTAGAGTGGTTGCTTGCCATTCCAACAAAGGAGGGTTGTTGACATGTACATTTTATGATGGTTTAGATTAATTATCTTATTGGAATTCTTCATAAGCATCAAGGGTTAAAGTTGCAAGCTTTAATGGTTTCTTGCCTTTGGGAAAAGGGATCATGCACTCTAGGGGTAGAAGGGCAAGGAGGTGAAAGGAACTCTTTTTCTTACTCATGGGAGGTGACTTATTGGAAGGATGTTGAATGTACCACTTAAACTTTATTATTCACAAGTTGAACAATTCCACCACTTCATTCATTCACATGTTAGATGTCCTATAGAACAATTAGCACGGTTATATATATAAGAGATTCTAAGATTGGATAGGGTTGTGTTGATTATTTTAGATTGAGATCCTTGTTCTATTTAAAATTTCGTGAAAGCATGCATAAAGTTTTAAGAACCAAGTTACAATTTAGCATAATGTTCCATCCTTAGACAAATGCTCAATTCTATTAGATGATATAGATTTTGGATAATGTATTAAAAGTATGTGCTTTGGATTCTAAGGTTGGCTAAGATGATCATTTACCATTTATAGAGTTTGTTTACATAACAATTATCATACTCCCAATTAGATGGTTTCATATGAAGCTCTATGGAAGGACATGTCATACTATAGTCCATTAGTATAAAATGATGAAAGAACTCTACTGGCCTAAGTTAGTACAACAGGTGATTGTAAAGTCTAAGTGATGAAGTAGAGAAGGCATAAGGTAGAGTTAAAAGTTATGTAGATAAAAGACAAGGACCTTTAGAGTTCAAAGTTGGAGGACATGTGCCTTTAAAGTATCTACTTGTAAAGGTGTGGTACAATTCAAAGTTAAGGGAAAGTTGAATCAATAATACATGAGTTTAAATTATTATATTGCTTGCCAATGTGTATATGCCTAAGTTTTAATATATATATATATATAAAGCATGACTATTAAGAAGTATCTATACTTAAATTTAAAAAAAAAAAAGTAAGTGGGCATATATTAGCTTATTGTACATAAATGATGGCGCTCTAGCTATATAGCGATATTTTGACTTTTTTTTTTTTCTATTTTCAGTTTTTACCACCCATTGCTTGTTCAATATATATATATATATAAACCTGTGAAATTATGCCAAACCATGGAAGTTATAATAGATTTTATTGTACATATACAATTTAACAAATTCTTACATTATGGTTCATTTTTGTATTGGAGAAAGTTGTCTCCAATTATTAAGCTTAAAGCTCAAAACCGGGTGGTCGTGACTCAAAGCAGTCTTTTGCCACATGAAAGTTATGGGCGGCCCTTCGTATGTTGCTATAAGATTTAGAAGCCATTGTATGCAATATCCTCTCAACACCGGCTTCTTATAGATGTCATATACTATGTTTATCCAACATCTTATTTATCCATCTAGTTACTACCACTAACATTTTTTACCTTACAATGATTTTTCTCAAAATGAATCGTCGAGTATTCAAATTCACCCCAATGTTTTTCAATGGGTTGATGATCATGATGAAGCATATACTTATGACTCACATGCCCTGTGAATAGATTTTTCTTTGAATTTTTTCAAATTTTTGCAAGCTTATTGAAAATTTAGGAAATTATCAATCATCCATACATAAATTTCAATTACTTCAAAATCTAAGAAAAACTCCAGAAATTTTTCGTTTTCGACAATAAATTTATAAGTATTTGAATACTTCACATAAAAATTATGAGATTTACCTATTTGTAACAAATAATATTTTCTTATGTTGGAAGGTATGAATTTTCGAATATTACTCACTTCCCATACTAAATTTACGGTTACATTGAAATTCCCAAAAATGTAAAAGTTTTTAAACAAAAAATTACAAATAGCTTGGAATTAACTATAATTTCTAAAGGTAGCATATTTTCCATAAAATTTATTTATATCTTCTATAAATAACTAACTATGACTAATGAAAATTACATATTTTTCAAATACTTCATAAACATATAAAATTTCCTAAATTACCATGTTTTCATAAAGATTATCGAATATTCTAGAGATTGCTAAAATTATTAAAGTTTTTAGAAAATATGAATTAATTCAGAATTAGAAAACTCCTAAAATTATTTTCTGAACCTCGATTTAATTTGGAAAATTGCAAAAAGAAAAAAAAAAAGGGTAAACATGGAAATCTATTTTGATACCAATTTTTGAAATTTATCAAAATGGGATACTGTGCGTTGGAAAACGACTCAAAGATGAGTTTCCATTGGTATCCTTAATAGCGTTTTATGGTCTATTTTAAAATGGGATAAAAGGAAATCATGAAGGCTATGTCTGTTGTTGGAATGGAAGGCCACCTTTGAAAGGTCTTTTATTTCTTTATAAAAAGACACGAGTTCTTAAATGTAATTTTTCCGATTTATATCACGTTTTGCGGAACAAATCTGCCATTTCGAGGAGGCATGTCATAAACACAAATATTCTGCAAGCTCTTAGCGAGACAATAGACATAAATTTTATTGCACATACAATACGACTGTAATAAAAACAAACAAAGTACACTGATGAGATCTCGAACATGAACAACAATAATCAATAAAACATTGAACTAACGACAAGAGTTTCACAAATAATAACATAATTAACAACACAACAATAAAAAAAGCAGTACACACACAAACGCTAGGCATTTATAAGGAGTAGATGTAGATGACTTCCATTACAAATGTTTAAAAAAAAAAAAAAAACCCATAAATGATGGAGCAGAAGAGATGAATTAATTATTATAAAGCCCTCCCTGTCCCTGTCCTGATGATGATGATGATCCTGACCCATAATTCACCAAGCGAGGTTGCACAATCATTCCGGCCAGGTTATTTTCATCATTTCTTGCATTAACTTGACGACCACCCTGAGAGGAACTACTTGCCAAGTTGCCCCAATAATACTGTGGCGCGATCGGGGCTGACAGCGGCTGGACTGGTGGCACAAGAGGTAGCGAGACCGATGGATAGTGCAATTGCGAGAGAGACCATTGTTGTTGCTGCTGCTGCTGCGGGAAATGTGATGACGACAGGGACGACGGAGTAAAAAGCAGCTGCTGGTTCAAATTGTGCAAGGAGGTTTCCTCAGCCTGCTTTGTGACTTTCATCTTGAGGTTCTGAAGTTGAAGCCTGAATTCCAGCAGCTGCGTTAGGTTCATCTCGTCAACGGTTGGACGCCCAAAACCACTCGTTTCCAAGGCCTTGTTCAATTGCTCCCCATGCATTTTCTCGAGCTCCAGTTGCTCCGTGACTTGGGTGAGCTGAAAGCTCAGCTCACGGACGGTGTTGTTACGGCTAGCCTCAATCAGCTGCATGGTGCTGCTAGGTGGTTGTGGCTGTTGTGGATTATTGTTGGAGAGAAAGCGGTCGACAATGGCCTCCACACTAGGGTGACCGAAGGAGTAGGCCTTACCACCAGGTGAGAAGACGATGACGGCGATGTCAACTCCACAGAGGGTGCTTAGTTCGCTCGCCTTCTTGAACAAACCTGTTCGACGCTTGGAGAACGTTACTTGAAGGTTACTCTCGTTTTTCATTTTCTCCATTTGGATCTTTTGGCGTCCCTTCGTTGCTTTCACCATTTTGCTGAATGCTAATGCTAAGAGTCTTCACTGACTCGATTAATTAACCCAACCCCGCCTTTTATAATAATAATAATAATAATAAGAAAATTGAGATTGCTTGTTTTCCGGCAACATGTATTAAGTTTATTTTATCAAAGAGATTGTATTTGCACAATTTGTCATTCTAACCTTATAAGGTATCTTTTTTTCCCATTTCTCTTTTATATAAAAAAGTTTCCTATTATAGACAATCTAAAGTGATACCGATATAACATGAATATATAATACCTTATACGATTTTTCATAATGTCGTTATATGGCCTAATCTTAAGTATCGTATATTTTAGTACTGGTAACGTTATAATATATATGGTTTGTTTTCGCTAATTTTGACGGGGATATTTTCATTACATGTGAATGTTGTATATTTATTTTAGTCACTTGGCACTTTTCATTAGTTTTTTTACTAATACTTACCCGTTTTTAGAGCTACAGCTACTATCCGTAGTTGAAATATATATATGGAATATCTTTTATCTTCTTAACAAGTATGCTGCTATATTTAAAATCATTACTTACACTTCTGCACTGTACGTTTATCATCACATAATTCTTACTTAGTTATTATAAGGATATTGACAATCATATCATAGTATTTGCTTTTCCATTATCCTTTGCCCCCCACTGAATTTTGCTTGCTCCTCCTCTACACTCCATTCACCGTTTTCATCTAAATTATTTGCAATACAAACAAAATCGTGTGTAGACACTTTATTCTAAAGAATAATAAGATGGTATTTGCATTCTCTCAAAATTACATATATAATAATTCCAACCGAAGTTTATTTGTAATAAGTAATCAACCGAAGTTTGATATTCCCTTTTTTATTTCCATCGTTTTACTTAAACTAGTTTAATGTAAAATAGGGGTGTATGAAATGAATAAATGATTTTGTTACTTTAACTTTTCTTCATTCCATCAATATATATAATCCCCTTAGGACTATTTAAATATACTTCCCTGAGGGCTTTTTTAAGTTCCTTCAAGTGTTGGTCCTAAAACGAAAATTCAACGGAACCATAACCATCTGTTATCCTAAATCAAATTAAAAAAAAAAAAAAAAAAAAAGACATTTTATTTATATTATTAAAGCACAAGTTCTTTAATTTTTTTTATTTTTTTTTTGTCTTTTTTGATATGATCGAATTGTCCTAAAAACATTAATTACTTGATTTTTAATTTTATCAAAAAGCCTCTAAATACTTAAATAGTTATCCACTAGTATCGTATAACTGAGTTTGATTTTCTTTTTTTACATTTTATTAATTCGTAATTTTTCAGTTATATGATTCGGGTGTGCATATTATTTCCATTTTGCTAATTTAAATTATTTTCATTTTCAGTTACGTAACCTGATTTTTCACTTTTTTTTTTTTTTTTTTTGCTTTGATAATCTATTATTGTCTTTCTTTTAAGTTATATATTATAACCTTTATAGTAACAAATCTATATTTTATCTCCACTGATATATTTCCTTATCTGCACCTATCCAGAATATAATAAGCTCCATGGCTTCTATATCGCCACGTGTGTCCATGGAAATGAAAAAGCAATTCCTTGGCCCTGTAAAAAATTCATCTGGTACTGGACGGCTTCATGAATAATGGATAAGTATAGATGATATTCAAATAATCAATATGATGATTTATATTTTACAAAAGTTGTCACATGTTAAGATTTTATATTTTACCTAAAAAAAACTTTACTAATATTAACCCCAAACTAGTCAATCCAAGTCAATCATCTCCTTTTTAGATAGTTCACATATTTTACAATCTTGCTTTTGTCATCTCACTTGTCTTCGACCGCTGGAAATCTTTTTTTAGGAAATCAACTTGCTTTCATAAATTCGATGGAATATAATAAAATGAAAAGAAGATCGAATATTTTGGTAAAGTTTGGGGTTAATATTAGTAAAGTTATATTTTACGTGATCTACGTAATAATATGATATTATGACATATTCCACACAATAATTTAATTATTATAGGACTTATAATATTGATATATCATTAGTATTGCATAATCATGATTTTAGTTATTGATAGTAATATATGATTAATTTATGCTAATATAATTAAAAATCGGTAGTGTAATATTTTGATATAATTAACATATATGATTGCATTGCATTATATTATTTCTTAATATAAAATCTTATTTATTAAAAATCTGAGATTAAATTTTAATCTAATTATAGATCGGTATATGTCANAGATCGAATATTTTGGTAAAGTTTGGGGTTAATATTAGTAAAGTTATATTTTACGTGATCTACGTAATAATATGATATTATGACATATTCCACACAATAATTTAATTATTATAGGACTTATAATATTGATATATCATTAGTATTGCATAATCATGATTTTAGTTATTGATAGTAATATATGATTAATTTATGCTAATATAATTAAAAATCGGTAGTGTAATATTTTGATATAATTAACATATATGATTGCATTGCATTATATTATTTCTTAATATAAAATCTTATTTATTAAAAATCTGAGATTAAATTTTAATATAATACTAATAAAATAATGTGTATATATCATAAATTAGATATTACATTACTAATGTAATTTTATTAAAATTATATAATATAATATTCATCAATATATTAAATAGTTATAAATTATAATATGCAACATTTTTATTATCATAAAACATACAATATTTAAAACATATTGTAATATAATGTCTTATTTTTTTGGCCAAATATTATAGTATCATCTATTATATTAAAGAGAGTGTTTTTTTTTTTAACTATATATAATTACCAACCTGATATCTTATAATTTTAATTGTTAAATATATTTATATGATAGTTATTAAAAGAATTTAAACCCATCTTACAAATTTCTCAACTATTGCCCATATTATAAATTTTTTCAATTATATAGTTATCATTTTCTATCATACTCGTTTCTATGATTGTTTTACTTTTTCATTATTTTAATTACCCAACATTACTATTATTTGGAAAATTCATTATAATTTTTATTCGATCAACATTTACTATTGCAATAAGGACTTTTTCTTTGAAAAATTTATTACAGTTTCAATTTTACTAACATATATTATTAATATTCTTCTATATTATAATGTCCAAACTATTTTATATTTTTTGTACACACAACGCGGGTACCTCATCCATTAGTATCAAGTAATCATAAATCGTTAATATAATTATGTTAATGTAATAATATTTATGTTAATGTTAGTACAATTATTTTATCATAATACATAATATATATTTTTATATGGTAAACACTAGATGTGTTTTCTATCATAATAATCATATATGCATATTTATAGATTTGCACAAGCAAAATGTTGTATGTGGATTTAGTAAATGATGATTGAGAGCCCTATAAGAGTGTAAGGGGCTGCAATATAAGGAAAATGTGAGTACATCAGTCGAGAGTTATCTGGTGAGTAATTTCGATATTTAAATTAACAACTATACAAAACAAAAGATAAAAAAAAAAAAAAAGTAAGAAAGTAAGAGCATAAAGTGCCATTGACTTCATCTCCTTAAAAATAGAGAATGAAGCCGAGGCGATTATGGAAAGTAAATTTCTAACATTAACAGTCATGCTTTGGATTTCGCAAAAAGTAGATTAGAGATAATTAGCAAGTTACCATTTCTAGTACTTGTTCTTGCATGACACAGTTGGAGCTTCATGGGCAAAGCCTGGCCGACTTGGTTTCCAAGCCAAGGTCCCTTTGGAAATCCTCTTCTTATGTGGTCTGGAACCAAGCTAACAACTTGTTCTTTATGTCTCGACTTCAAATATGTTAGAGATATCTAATATCGGTAATGGAGATCGAATAAGGCCTCAAGAGCTCAAACCATGTCTTAAACAAGCTAAATCAACTTGATCATTTTGACGTGCAACTTCATTGGGACAATGGCACACATTCTTAATCATTGGTTGCCATGTAGACATCGTCAATGCCCCAAGTCCATTGGCCATAACTAAGTATAATACGTACAAGCAACAACTATGGTAATTATATACTTAGAATAAGCTTTTCAATAACCAGCAATGAATCCACAAGTTTAGATCTTGATATCAATATGTTATATACTAATCAATAATTATCTCAAACTAAAGATAATTCTTTATTACATTTCCTATTTCTAATTGATTTAACTCTTTAATTTATTTACGGAGCCGTTGGCTTGTCGAGTCGCCATTATTGATATTAGTTATTCCTTTATTATTTTTAGAGTATAATAAGTAATTTTATACTAATGAAAAAATATTATATATGATATATAACAAAATTGTTATCAACTATATTATACTATTGTATAAATGTATTGTTTTACAAAGTAATAATTTTACATGTACTAGTTTATTAAAACTAATATATATATATATATATGCAATATTACAAGATACAACAAAATTATTATAACATGTACAAGTTATTGATACAATAATATATAACTATTATATATAATACTTAAAATAAGTTATCTATTTTATAACATATAATGGAAGACATTAGGTTATTTAGTTTATAACATCGTATTATTACGTATACGACTTTGGTATTCCATAATTTCTTAAAGATTAGTACCTAAGAAATTAAGTAGATATTTGTTGATGGTCTAATTTTCAATTTAGGTACCGAAATCTCCATTAGACATAATAAGCTTACAAAATAAAAATAAAAATAAAAAACGTAACTTATTGAGGACATTGAAGGTGACTCTATGTGTGTACTCCAATGCTTAGGTCAACGAAGGTAGTCAAGAATAATCCAACAATGATGGAGAATAATAAAAGAGGAGAGTCAAGGTTGAGGGGATCCAGGAACTAGCATCCTTACTTAGAGGTGTTACTTCCCATTTATAGTAAGTGGAGAGAGTCTATTAAGCAATTAGGGCTCTTGCACATCACCTTACTTAAATCTCAGCAAGAAAGACGGATCCAAATATCTTTCTTACTTTTATTCTGCTGGGCCTACAATCCTGAATCTAGAAGCCTAAGGTAAGCTAGGCTGGGCTTATTTTTTAGTAGGTTAGTAAGTGATAGAGCAATGTGGTGTTCCATAGAAGTGATGCAATTGAGCCAAAGACATTGCTATGTAACAATCTTGCCTTCTTTTTCCTTTTATAGTAGGAATCGAAGAATCAAATGGCGTCCTAAGCATACTTCGAGTGATGGTTAGTTTTTCCTTAACAATCCAATCATTACTAACATTCTAATTATTAGTGATAGGATTCAAGATTGATTTTTTATTTTGTTTTGCATGCATTACCAAGCACATTAGCCATAAGGGGATGTGTTTCATTTGGGGATTGATTAGGTCCCTACATATGTTACTTACTACAATGGCGTAATGATAATATGGATGATTTCTATCTGTTGATGCCTTGTCATTCATGCACATGGAGAGTTGGGGGTCATAGAGGGATTCTTTGGAATTTTATTTGCGTGCTTCATCTTTCATTCTATAAATGACAATATGCCTTTCCTTTTAAGTCATTTCAAAGATATCTGGGAAAGTCTTTTAATTGCTAATGATTTTGAATAAAGTTTAAAGTTGTGAATATAGAGTTTATATTCCTCTTCTTTCTTGTTTCTTTGTTGATAGTAAAGGTCATAATCAATCTTCCCTACATATCCCCAACCCCCAAGCAGCTAACAGCAAAAATGATGGTGGTTATTGGTGGTGGGTATGTAGCATTGCCTTAATATGAAGCCACATGGTGTTGAAGACAATTACTATAGTAATGATGCTCCCATTGTGTGGGGTTAAACTGATAAAATGCTCAGTTAAGTAGGCTTAAGTTAATAGAATGTGGAGCCATCTGGAGGTTGTTGGTTATCGAGGGGAAGGGGAAGGAAAGTAGGGTGAGGTGGGTGCTAGGCCAAGTAATGTTGTTGTTCCCCCAACCTATGGATGACATTCTTTCTCTTTTACTAATATACCTTGCTATGTATATGGTAAGGGACCTACAGTTGTAGGTAGGAGTAGTAGGTGCATTTTTTGGTGAAATCCTTTAGACCTACAAGGTGTATCATTTAACCTCTAGTATTGACTTATGTGTTTGTTTTGTAAAATGGCTCTAAGGGTATTAAAGTCAAAGGAGCGCCTTGGCTTCTTACTATAAGGAGAAGTAGTGCTAGTTCAAGGGTGGCAAGCCATGTTGATCACTTTGCTTCATAAAGGAAGAGTGGTATTCCTACTAAAGTGGTAGGGTCTTAATCTTCTCCTTGACTAAAGAGCATAGGATAGAATAGAGGTCAGTCGGTGCGAGGAAGATGGCCCATATTGAAAAGAGTGGGTCTCATGCTAAGATCGAGGAGAGGGGAGATTTTGAGAAGACTGTCCAAAGCTAAGAAGTTCGGTGGTCAAACCAAGGCAAACGTTAGCTAAGCTATAAGCAACCATAGGGGAGTTATGTCTTAAGCAGGTTCTTCTGTTGCCAAGGAGAGTACGAAAAGGAGCTGATGGTTTCATATTCTAAGCCTAGCTGGGATTTATCCTTAACTAGGCTATTTGTCATTCAAACACTATTTTGGTGACTCGACGATATGTTTGCAACTATTCTTGACTATGTTATTATCAAGAGATAAGTAGAATGTTGAAGTTAAAACTTTGGATATGTCTTTGGAGGAGATGTTAAGAGTGTTGTACCATAGGTTTTACACAATGAGTGTGAATTCTTGCTTTTTCTTACTATTGGCCAATGTGATGAGATTTTTTGGACTATCGTATGGTAACTCTACCACTTAAGCAATATCAAAGATTAAGCTCACAAAACATTGGGTAATAGTATTTTCCTTTGATTCTAACATTCCACATCGAATTTACAACATCTCAAATTCATAATATACTCCATTACACTCATGCTTCCTTACTTTAGAGTATACAAGCAAACGAACATCTCTTACCTAAAGTGATTGGGAATAAATCTCTTCTTTATAAGCACCTTCATCAATTGCTATGCTCTTACCTTCTCTTCTCCTTCCTTAACATTTGTGCCTTCAAATTCTCCAATCACAAATCTGCAAACATTGTTAACTTTAACAAAGCCAACTTTACTTTGACGTGATTGTCATAATCATAGTAAGCAAATAACTTTTCTACCTTATTTTCCATTTTAAATACTCTTTTGCTGTACCACTTTAAGAATGAATTTTTACCTTGATCATTTAAAGACCCCTATTGTTGTTATTCCTTCTCCTTCTGCCAAAATTGAAATGCCCCCTTCACCTTCTTCTTGATTAACTTACACCCTTCTCTAATCACTACATAATACCACTTTAAGGGCCACCAAATTCTCTTTTCGAGCATCCTCTCAAGTAACTAGATATGTAAAGACTCTTGAGATAACGCATTTATGGCTTCAAGGCATCTAAATGCCTACTATTTTTACTTGGTCCATCAAAACCACCACTGTTACATTTGCGAACTTTAGAAGTACCACTATTGTTAACACTGTCATTGGACATTGTTGTTCAAATATGTTAGATATCTCTCATAACATTTTAATAATAACAAAAAGGGTTAAAAGCTAATGAATCTTTAAGAGTGCAGGCTTATAGAAGATTTTTCAGAAAGTAAATTTTCACATATTTAAGTCACATTCAAAAGCTTATTTAAAAGCTTCAAATTATTTGAAAATAGACTATTCTAGAAAGTCTTTAGAAAATATTACAAAAGCTCTTATAAAAGGAATTCATACAACTCTTCAAAAGCTTGTTCAAAGACTTCTAAGAAAAGAAGACCGATACTCTTCAGAAGATTATTCAGAAAGTAGGTCTAGAAACTGACGTGAAATATTAATTTTAATCAGATTCAGATTATTCAAAACCTAACTCCATTAGATGAAGTGTATTAAGAAAATACATTTAATCTCGTTTCACTTAAAATGAAATTATGATCTTTGGGGATTTATTTTAAGAGAAAATATATTTTGATAAATTAAGATATGTATAAAAATGGACAAGGATAAGGTTGATTAGGATTTTGTGGGATTTCAAATCTTGAACACAAGGTTTATCCGAAAATAGCTAACGAAAGCTGATCTTTCAAAATCAAAACAGAAGCTTATATGATGGTTACGGATTGAAGTTTATCTAATCTAAACAAATTAAGGAGAGTTGTTTTGAAATTAAAATGATCGAGATCTTCTCATAAAAATATCTGTAAGCCCTAAAGGTAAGCCAATTAACCGTAGGATTGAACTTAAGACATAAGGTTTTGGACGATCGGTTAAATCGGTTAAAGAATTCGAGCAAACCCCAAATTATAAACTATTAAGAGAAATATTAGTAAAAATGACCCCATAAACTTGAATTTAAGAAAATAAGTAATAAAATAGGAGACTATAAATTTTTCAAATTTTAAGCATAATAATTGCTAATTACCGAAAAGACAAAAAGTGTAATCTAATAACTAATAAATTACTAAAGATAGATTATATGTATACTAAGAATTTTAGAATGACCAAAATAATAATTAGGAATATTCACATGTACCCCACATGTATTTACGTGTAGATAAAAATACACGAAATTACCTAAATTGGCCAAAAACTTAGTAAATAATTAAATAAAATTATAAATTAATTGTGGAAAAATCAGAAAAAAATCAGAAGAGTGTGGAATAATGCAAATTTGGTCGTGGCAAGTCAGAACCTGAAAAAGAAAAATCAACCAATTAAATTAGAATAACACAAAAGTCACAAATTTAGAGATAAGGCAATTGTCTTGTCCAATTTAATGCACAATAATTATTCTAAAACTCTATAAATAGCAAGAAAAATCACCAAGCTCATTTGGGCAGTTTGGAAAGTGAGAAAAATAGAGAGAGGTGAAAATTGAGAGAAAATTTTGGTTTAGAAAAAAATTAGGAAAAACTGTGCAATTAGGGCCTTGAAAGGGAACCACCACCAAACGAGCAGCTGGGAGTGGACGGCCACCACCACCACACAATGGTAGCAGTGCCCAGGCCAGCCGACAAGGCCACGGCGGCCGACGGTGGCCGGAGCCACCCAGATCGGTGAGTCCAATTTCTAGCCTGATTTTATGTAATTTTGTTAAAAATAGTAAATGTTCTTAGAAAATTATGAATTTTGTTATTCTAGAATATTTTTGTATGTAGTTTTTAGAAAAAATATTATTTTGATGAAAATATGTCTCATAATATATGGTCCTTAAGAAATCGTGCAAAACCGAGCATATTTTGGTTTAGAAATAAATGATCTTAGAAGTGTAGTTTCGAGCCCAAATTTTTTTTGTAGATTACTTAGATGATATAGAACAGTGCTATGAATCTCATTTTCAAAAATTAATTTTTGAAATTTTTAGGCCTTAAAATGAGGCATAAAATAGGTAATTTAGGGTTAATTAAGTAATTAAATGATTAATTACTAATTTAGTGAATAATTATATGTTTTAGGATGTTGAAATCTGATGGAGTATGATACTTGTAGCATTTAGGGTGTTAGATGTAATTATTAGGTTAATTATGTAGTAAATGATTAATAGGGAAAAATAGTTAACTTTAAGTTAATTTTGTAAATTAGGGAAATTAGGAGTAAAATCTGATTTAGAATAAATTTAGACATTTTGAAATGATAATTGATGTTTAGGGATGGTAATTAGAGTGATAGAAATATTAGAAGTGCATTATGTACATAATAGGCAATAATGCATAATATGTAATTTTTGAAAATATAATAAATAGAAAATATTAGGATAAAAATTGATATATAAATAATAGGGATATATAATAAATCTGATAAGAAACTTGAATTTATGTAATTATATGAAAAATTTCATGAAAAATGTAAAAATTTTTCACATCAGGAGTAAATTCGGTACACTAATAAGGATATAAGTGTACCGGGTAAAATAAAATACTGACTAGGGGTAATAATGATATTTAGGAGATCGGGAAGTAATGTGATTAATTTCACATTATGAGTTGAAAACGAATTTCTAGGGTTGGAATATAAAGCATTACTTAGAAATCAGAACTAGAACCTAATTTAGAAATCGATGTGGAAACCGAACCCGAACCTAACCCCAAACCTAGAATAATTATAAAAGACTTAAGACCTAGATAATTAGGCATATTAAACCCTAAACAAAACCTAACAATAAGCGTTATAGAATAAAATGAACCTATCATAGTTATATGAAAAGCTAAAACCACGTTTGTCTTATAGGGATGATCAGCGATGGCCTGAGCAAATCGGACCTCGAGTTAGTGAGCGAGGAGTAAGGTAAGTTGAGATTTATACGATGCTGTATTTTAGAGGCTTAAGATTATGCTTGTCGTGCTTGTTAGATAGTTGGATGTGTGCATGTGCTTAATTATGGGTGATGCTATGATTCTGTTTGATGCTCTAGCATGTATTGTATGATTTGTATGAAATGATTGATCACCCTGAATTGGACTTAATCAAATATACGGCCAGTAATCATAATCGGACATGCATGGCAACCCGTTAGGGGAACTTAGGACTCTCCGGCCAAATACCGACCCCTTCGAAAGGGATAGCGCAGGATTGTAAAATGGTCCCTTCTTCATCCTTAGTCGAACTAAGTGACAGGAGAGGAAGTCGCGACGAGGGTGAAGACAGTAGTTCGAAGGTAGTCGCGGGAAGAGCAAGGTCTCCATTACACAAGCCTGGGTTTAGTCGTGAGCTGTTACATTAACGGCAACTCCTCAACTCGGATTAGAGTGGGCAAAATTTCTCTAATCTCACGACAGGCCGGACAACGTCATGCGATGGCATTTGCTTGCACATGCATTGCACCTAATAAGTGATTGAAAACCTTGTTGTGTATATGGTATAGTTTTAAGTCCTCCATCCTAACTTACTGAGCTGTGGTTGCTCACATCCCTATAGACGTCGTGCAGGTGCTGGCTAAAAAAGCGGCAAACAACTACTCTGAAGCTAGCAACTACTGGACCCTGAGGAGTGAGGAAAAACATTGGAAAATAAACACATATTTTTAAGGTCTATGTTTTTATTTTAGAATTATTTTTTATTTCTGAATAATGTAATAACTCGGAAATATATTATAGAGAAATATTGTAAACTTTAATTGTAATAATTGAATTACAGTAAATAAATATATTTCCTCACTTTCGTAGATAAACAATTTATTTAAATTACAAACTGTTTACTTCAAAGCGGGTTAGTCGTGGACACCTTGTGTAGATCAGGTCTAAGATAACGGTTATAAGGTCAACTTCTATCTTAGGATGATTTACACGGCGGGGCTGTTACGACTCTACCGCTTCGGGGCGTGACAATATCCATGGAATTATCTAAAATAACTAAAGGCTGGATGATTATGGAAGTGAAGAAAATCTTCAAACTTTTTAACCATTGGAAAAAGTCAATATAAAAGGAGAAAGGATTCAAAACGTTAAGACACAACTTTGAAGAAATACTATCGTTGTATAAAAAATTCTTAATCAGTTTTTACCTTTTGAAAAGCTTCAAAATATTCTTTAAAGAGCTGTACCGAATCAAAGTTCTACAACAAAGTGTTACTTCTTTTAAGTGCAAAATTATTTGAGACTTGTACTTTTGTTCTCATTTTTAATCTTAATATTGTATTGTAAAGAAAAGATAGTTTATACTCTGTAGATCTGTATTAGCGTAGATTGTTAAGAGACTAGTTAGGTAGAGCAGAGTTTTATAAAGTCATTGTGACGAATGCTTGCAAATCTATTTGTGATTTGTTTTAGTGGATCAAGTGAAACGATACTTATGAAGTAAACTAGGTCCCTAGCAGTGGAGCCGAAAGAAAGTAATAGGTAAAAGATCGAAGCTCTATAAAATCTCTAACTAATTTTCTCCTTCCTTACACTCTTTTAATTTTGTTTATTATCTGTTGCGCATTGAATCATTAAAATTATCACTGTTCACCATTATAAGTTGTTAAGAGGGGTAACTTTATTTTTAACAAAAAAAATTTCAAAAATTAAAGATATCAATTCACCCCCCCCCCCCCCCCCCCCCCTCTTGATATCTTATACATGACCAATAATTGGTATCAAAGCCTCGCTCTAATATTTTCTAAAGTTTAAGATCATGGGTGAATTAAGTGATAGTTTAACAGTTCAACATAGTAAGGCACCATTTTTTTATGGAACTAATTTTCCTTATTGGAAATTTAGGATGAAGACTTATATGAAAGTATCAGATTATCAGGCTTGGTAAATTATTTTTACAAGAGATCTCAAGGTTCCAACCATTATCACTTTAAGAGATGATATCACCAAAGTCGAACTAAATTCAAAGGCTAAAAATATTTTGTTAAGTATTATTACACGTTTTGAATTTTATCTAATTGCTTCTTATGAAACAGCTAAAGACATTTGGGACACCTTGGTGCAAACTTATGAAGGCACAAATACCATCAAAGACATAAGAATCAACTCACTAATTCAACAATATGAAACATTTTGAATTCTCCCTGGTGAAGAAATCAAATGCTCCTTTAGTAGATTTACTATTATAACTAATGAATTATCTTCTCTTGGAAAATTCTTCTCAAAATTTGGAATACAAAGAAAATAGCTATAGAAGAAGCTTGTGACTTAAAGACATTAACACCGAGTCAATTGCGTAGCAAGCTCATAGCATATGAAACTAATTTTCTCAAATTAAAAGGCACTTCAAAAGATACAATGAAGAAGACCATAGCTTTAAAGCCAAAAAAATAGATATTTATTTAAAAGGAGAAAATTCATCTGAAGAAGAAAATGAGGACATAACATTATTAACCAAAAAGTTCAATAAATGGCTCAAGAAAAAGAGTAAAAGAACATTTACTAAAAGGTTTCCTACTAATAAGAATTAGTCTATCAATGCAGGGAAGTCAATTAAAGAAAAAGAAGATAAGAAGGTAAAAAAGGAGATTATTTGCTATGAATGCAAGAAACCTGACATATCAAATATGAATGTCCTTTGTTGATCAAGAAAATAGAGAAATTCAAGAAGAAACGTAAATCTCTAATGGCAACATAGAGTGATTTGGAGGAATTAGAAACTGAATCAGAAGGTTTAGAAGATTACGAGGAAGATAATTTATTTATTATAGCACTTTCTAAGGTAGACTCTGAAACTTATTCTAATTCGGATTTAAATGTACCTGACGATATTTGTGCTAAAATTAACAAACTCCTCAAAGCCCTTTTCTAAGTTAAGCAATGAAAAATCTAACCTTAAATCTGAGGTTAAAATGTTGAAAATCAAAAAGTATACAATTAGTCAAACTAATAAGTTGCTAGCAGATGAAAATGATTTTCTGAAAAATGACTTCGAAGATCTGCATATTGCTCGTGAAGCGTTAGTTAACGAAAATCGAATTTTAAAAAAAGAAATTAAGAATTTGAAAAACCATGTAGAAGATCTATCTAAACAAATTAAGAATACCTTTTGCAAGTTTGATGAAAGTGATAAGAAATTACAAATGTTGATTTCTAGTTAAAGGATGGATAATTTAAAATTTAGATTGGGTTTTGAATTTGGAGAAACATCTAAGACAAAGAAAGAAATAGTTTTTGTGAAATCAAAAGATGAAAAGCAAAAAATGATTAAAAGTAAGGAAAACAACAAAGTGTTCGAACTTATCAGAAAGAACAATAGAAGATTTGCTCAAAACAACAAGAAGTATCCTTTTAGAGGGTACAATAAAAGGATGAACAGAGGATATTTTAGAAAGAATCCAAACCAAAGAGAAGTGGTAAGTAACAGGTTTATTGAACAGAAATCTTATGCTTGTTTTCTTTGTAATAAAATAGGTCATATAAAGAAATACTGTTTTTACAAAAAATATAAGCTCAATAATAACCAAGGTACAAATCAAAATACAAGCTTGAATTCCTATGGACCTAAACTTCGCTAGGTTCGTAAACAGATTTGATTATACTTTAATGTGTACAGGACTTCGAAGCAAAGATAAAAGGAACACGGTATCTTAATATTAGATGTTCAAGACACATGACTGATGATGCTTGTTATTCACAAATTTAGAATGGAAAAAAGATGGTTACGTGAAGTTTGGTGACAATGGTAGAGGTAAAATAATTGCGGTAAGCTCAATTGGTTTGGTACATCATTCAATTGAAAATGTATTGCTAGTTAAAGGATTAAAACATAACTTATTAAGTATAAGTCAATTGTGTGATAAATGATACATAATAGTTTTTTAATATGATAAATGTGTTGGATTTAATCAAGATAGTTTAAAGCTATTTGAAGGTTTCAAGAAAAAGAATGTTTATCAAATTAAACCATCTGAAAACTGCTTTATTTCTATAAATGATAATGCTATTCTCTGGCACAAAAGACTAGGACATGTGAATTTTCATCAACTAGAGAACCTGTTTAAAAAGAATTTAGTCTTAGGTTTGCCTAAAGTACATGCTCATGAAAATATTCTTTCTTCTACTTGCTTGAAGAATAAAATGAATTCATCATCTCATAAAAGTAAGAAGGTTATTTATACTCAAAAACCTTTGGAATTATTGCATTTAGATCTCTTTAGCATCACTCGCACATTAAGTTTAGGAAGAAATAAATATGGTCTTGTCATAGTAAATAATTTCTCTAGATTTACTTGGATCTTATTTTTATATTATAAAAGTGTCGCTTTTAAAAGTTTTGAAATATTTTCATAAAGAGTTGAAAATGAAAAAGGCCTCTCCATCATCAGATTACAAACTAATCATGGTAAGGAATTTGAAAATTCTGAATTCATTTCATTTTGTGAAGACAAAGGCATCATCCATAACTTTTCCGCACCCTATACTCCACAACAAAATGGAGTAGTTAAACGTAAAAATAGGACTATCGAAGAAATGACGAGAACTCTTCTTAATGAGAGTAATATAGCTTATCACTTTTGGGATGAAGTAGCTTCAACAGCTTATCATATCATCAATCGTGTATATATAAGGCCCTTGATAAATAAAACTGCTTACAAGATTTATAAAGGAAGGAAACCTATGGTTTCATATTTTTACACATTTGGTTATAAGTGTTTTGTTAAGAAAATAGAAAAAGTTCTGGGAAAATTTGAAGAGAGAGCAAATGAAGCCATATTTTAGGCTACTCTCTGAATTCGAAAGCATATCGAGTATTCAACAAAGAAATAATGGTCATAGAAGAGTCAATAAATGTTAAATTTATTGAGGAAACAATCCATAAAAAATCGAACGATGAAATACCAGTTGCTTCAAGCAAAAAGAAAACAGTTCGTTTTGATTCAGAAGAAGGAAAATTAGAACCTCCTTCAAAAGGTACGTCAGAAGCTTCTAAAATGCTTAATGGAACCGAAATAAAATCTGTATCAAAAGGTATTTCAGAAGATGATATCAGGTTTGTTAAAAAACCTTTAGAAGGTAAGTCAGAAGGTTCTAAACTCTTTCGTACTCCATCAACTTTAAAATTTAAAACCAATCATCCTCCTAAGCTTATAATCGGTAATGTTAGATCAGGAATAAAAACAAGATTAAGCTTACAGAATTTTGAAAATCAGTTTGCTCTTATTTCTAAAATTGAACCTCATTTAGTAGAAGAAGCCTCGAATGATAATAACTGGATTTTGGCCATCCAAGATGAACTAAATCAATTTCAGAGAAATCAGGTTTGGAATTTAGTTCCAAGACCTAAAAATAAGTCAATCATTAGAACTAAATAGATATTTAAGAACAAACTAGATGAGCAAGGAAAAATAGTTAGAAACAAAGCACGTTTAGTAGCTAAAGGTTATTTACAAGAAGAAGGAATAGATTACAATGAAACCTATGCTCTTGCTGTTAGATTGGAAGTTATAAGATTATTACTTGCATTTGCTTGTTTGAAAATTTTTAAATTGTATCAAGTGGATGTAAAAAGTGCTTTTCTGAATGGTATCACAAAAGAAGAAATGTATATTGATCAATCTCCTAGATTTGAAGATCCCTTCAAACCAGATCATATGTTTAAATTAAGGAAGGCTTTGTATGGACTTAAACAGGCTCCTCGAGCTTGGTATGATAGATTGAGTCAATTCTTGATTAAAAATTACTTTCAAAGAGGAAAAGTAGATACCACACTTTTTATAAAACATTTTGGTGAAAATATGCTAGTTGTATAAATCTATGTTGATGATATTGTTTTTTATACAACTAATGAAATATATTGTCAAGAATTTTCAAGTATGATGCAGGCAGAATTTAAGATGTCACTCGTGGGTGAATTAAACTTCTTCTTGGAATTACAAATCAAACAATTAGATAATGGACTTTTTGTTCATCAAGAGAAATATACTAGACAAATATTGAAGAAATTTTGTTTTGAGAATACCAAGGATTCCTCAATATCTATGAGTACCTCAACAAAGCTTGACATCACAAGTAATGGTAAAAAGGTAAATAAAAAGCTCTATTGCAGCTTAATTAGATCCTTATTGTATTTAACTACTTCAGACTTGATATCTTATTCAGTACTTATGTATGTGCTAGATTTCAAAATTCACTAACTGAAACACACTTAACTATAGTTAAAAAGATTTTTAAATATATAAAAAGCACTATAAAATTGGGAATTTAGTATCCTAAAAGTAAAAATTTTGATCTTATAAGATATTCAGATGCTAATTATATAGGTTAGAAAATAGATAAGAAGAGTACTTTAAGAACATGTCAATTCTTAGGAGATAAATTGGTTTCTTGGTCTTCCAAGAAATAAAATTCAGTTGCTCTTTCAACAGCAGAAGCTAAATATGTATCTATTGGAAATTGTTGTACACAAATTCTTTGGTTAAAACAACAATTAAATGACTATGGAATAAGTTGTAAAAATATTCCCATAAAATGTGATAACATGAGTGCTATCAATTTAACAAAAAATCATGTTCATCATTCCAGATCAAAGCACATAGAAATAAGGCTTCATTTCATATGTGATCATGTTGCAAATAATGATGTAAGTATTAATTTTGTTTCAACCGAATATCAATTTGCTGTTATTTTTACTAAACCTCTGGATAAATTTAGATTTGAGTTCATTCGCAATGAACTAGATGTATGTAATCCCTTTTGTTAATTTTGTTTTTCATTTAATTTTACATGGATGTTTTGATTTTTTTTTTCGAGCAAGCTCACTTGAAATTTGCTGGACACGAAAACATTGTGGGCATTAGCATGTTCATTAGTAGGTCCATAAAATCTTCTTTAGTGGGTCCATTAACTAAATCCATTTAGTAGGTGATTAACATGTCACTAGTAGGTCCACAATTCTCGGGTAACTGCTAATGAAATTGCCAGTTTAAATTCATTAAGAGTCTCATTTCATTTCTTATTTTTCCTCCTTCTCATTAAACCTTTCCTATTATCCTCTGTAAACCCCAAAACTAATCATTCGAGATTTTGATCAGTTGAAAGACCCAATCAAGCCTAAATTATAAAGTAAAATTAGAAATATTAGTAAAATGATCCCATAAGTTTGAATTTAAGAAAATAAGCAATAAAATAAAAGACTATAAAAATTTCAAAATTTAAATATATAATTTGTTATTTATCGAAAATGTGTAAAATGTATTCCAATAATTAACGAATCGCTAGAGATAAATTATATGTATACAAAAAATCATAAAATGACCTAAATAATATTTAGGAATACTTTTTTATACTATATATGAATTTACATGTAGGTATAAATACGTATAATTACTTAAAATACTCGAAATGTGCTAAAATAATACTAAATACTTAAAGAAAATTCATAATTAATTAAGGAAAAATCAAGAAAAATAGGGAAAAATCAAGAATGATCCAGAATTGGGTCATGACAGTTGGGAAAAATAAGAAAAAAATCATCCAATTAAATTAGGGCAACTCAAAAGCCAAAAATTAAGGGATTTGGACAATGTTTTGTCCAATTTGATGCACAATAATTATCCTAAAGCTCTATAAATAGCAAGAAAAATTCAGAAGCTCATTTGGACAGTTAGAAATTAGAGAAAATTAGGGAGAGGTGAAAATTAAGAGAAAAATTAGGGTTAGAAAAAAAAATAGAAAAAAACTATGCAATTAGGGCCTTTAAAGGGAACCCACACCAGACGAGCAGCTGAGAGTGGACGGCCACTACCACCACACGGTGGTGGCAGCACCCAGACCGGCTGACAAGGCCACGGCGGCCGGCGATGGCCAGTGCCACCAGATTAGTAAGTCCAATTTATAGCTTAATTCTTGTGTAATTTTGTAAAAATAGTAAATATTATTAAAAAATTATGAATTTTGTTATTCTAGAATATTTTTGTATGTAGTTTTTAGGAAAAATATTATTTTGATGAAAATATATCTCGTGATATAAGATCCTTAAGAAATCATGCAAACCCAAGCATGTTTCGCTTTAGAAATAAATGACCTTAGGAGTGTAGTTTTGAACTCAAAATTTTTGTGTAGACTACTTAGATGATATAGAACAGTGCTATGAGTCCCATTTTCAAAAATTTTAGATAATTTTTAGGCCTTAAAATGAGGCATAAAATGGGTAATTTAAGGTTAATAAAGTAATCAAATGGTTAATTACCGATTTAGTGAATAAGTATATGTTTTAGGATGTTGAAATCTAATGGAGTATGATACTTATAGCATTTAGGGTGTTAGATGTAATTATTAGATTAATTATATAGTAAATGAGTAATAGAGAAAAATAGTAAATTATAAGTTAATTTTGTAAATTAGGATAATTAGATGTAAAATCTGATTTAGGATGAATTTAGACATTTTGAAATGATAATTGATGTTTAGAGCTGGTAATTAGAGTGATAGAAATATTAGAAGTGCATTATATACATAATAAGTGATAATGCATAATATGTAATTATTGGAAATATAATAAATAGAAAATATTAGGATAAAAATTGATATTATATAAATAATAGGGATATATAATAAAACTGATGAAAAACTTGAATTTACGTAATTATATGAAAAATGTAAAAATTTCTCACATCAGGAGTGAATTCGGTACACTAATACGGATTTAAATGTACCGAGTGAAATAAAATACTGACTAGGGGTAATGATGATATTTAGGAGATCGGGAAATAATGTGATTAATTTCACATTATGGGTTGAAACAAATTTCTAGGGTTGGAGTATAAAACACTACTTAGAAATTGAACTAAAACCTAATTTTAAAATTGATGTGAAAACCAAACCTGAACCTAACCCCAAACCTAGAATAATTGTAAAATACTTAAGACCTAGATAATTAGGTATATTAAACCCTAAACAAAACATAACAATAAGCGTTATAGGATAAAATGAACTTATAATAGTTATATAAAAAACTGAAACCACGTTTGTATTTTGGATTAATACGATACTGTGTTTTGAAGGCTTAAGATTATGCTTGGTTGTGCTTGTTAGATAGTTAGATGTGTGCATGTGCTTGATTATAAGTGATGCCATGATTCTGTTTGTTGTGTTAGCATGTATTGTATAATTTGTATGAAATAAATGATCACCCTAAACTGGACTTAATCAAATATACGACCAGTAATCATAATTAGACATACATGGCAACCCATTAGGGGAAATCTAGGATTCTCTAGCTAAATACCGACCCCTTCAAAAGGGATAGCGTAGGATTGCAAAGGGTCCATTCTTCATCCTTAGTCGATTTAAGTGACAAGTGAGGAGGTCGTGGCGAGGGTGAAGTCAATGGTTCGAAGGTAGTCGCAGGAGGAGCGAAGTCTCCATTGCACAAGCCTAGGTTTGGTCATGAGCTGTTGCATTAATGGCAACTCCTCAACCCGGATTAGAGCGAGCGCAATTTCTCTAATCTCACGACAGGCTGGACAACGTCGTGTGATGACATTTGCTTACACATGCATTGCACCTAATAAGTTAATTAAAAACCTTGTTATGTTTATGGTATAGTCTTAAGTCATCCATCCTAACTTACTGAGCTGTGGTTGCTCACATCTTTATAAACGTCTTGCAGGTACTAGTTAAGAAGCGGCAAATAACTACTCTAAAGCTAGCAATTGCTAAATCCTGGGAAGTGAGGAAAAACATTTGAAGAACAAACATATATTCTTAAGGTCTAAGTTTTGTTTTATTTTAGAATTTTTCATTTTTGAATAATGAAATAACTGAATTATAATGTATATATATAAATTTTCTCACTTTCTTAGGTAAACGATTTATTTAAATTACAAACTATTTACTTCAAAACGGGTTAGTCGTGGACGCCTTGTGTAAATCAAGTTTAAGATAGTGGTTGTAAGACCAACTTCTATCTTAAGATGGTTTACATGGCGGGACTGTTACGACTCTGCCGCTTCAGGGCGTGACATCCCTTCTCTCTCTCTCTTATATTTTTCTCAACTCTAATGGTACCTAGAAAATCTAACCGCATTGCAGCTAAAGGAGTCAAATTAAAAATTCAAAATAACCCCAAGAATCCTATCATTCTTGATAAACAAGAAACTACAAACTCTGCAAACCCTCAATCAAATCCAATTGAAACACACCAAAGATCATCTGAAAGAACCCTAAACCTCAAACTCCAAGATGAACCTTTGGAAGAGGTTGTTCAAGAAGTGAATCAAAAGATTGCCTCTAAAGTACATTCTGAACAAATCTTAGAAGCAATTCAGAAGGTAGTTTAAGATGATAAATAATCTAGCTCCTCCGAAGAAGTTATTGATTCAAAAGAATCTAAACCCTTAGAAAAACCTTTTGAAGAAGTCTCTAAAAGAGATCCTTCAAAACCTAATCCTATTTCGAGACCAAGAAAATTTGTTCAAAAACCTAAGAAAGCTACCTCAATCAAGAAGAAATCAAAATCTTCCCAAAAAGTGAATAAGTCGACTAAAGCCAAGATCACAATTACCTATTTAAAGGAGAAACCCAAGAAAAGGTACACAGTCAAAGATAAAAGTCCTTTAATCAAAGACTCGTTTTATTTAGACTCTGAATACTTTGAGAAGAATGGCTTTTATTGGAAAGATTATTTAGATAGATTGGGTTTAAGTGGTCTAACTGATTTACGTGGAGTAATATATGGAGATTTGATTGATGAGTTTTATAGAAAACTTGATAGTAAACATCAAGAAGTAGGGAAATCAATTGTGCTAGGACAGAGAATATAAATTACCAAGAAGGATATTTTGAAATGCTTTGGCATTAAGGAATTCAATGATGATGAAAGCATATGACAGTTGACAAAAGAACAGATATTTACTGAATTGAATGATGGAATCGATTTGGGGACAGGAAGAGATATTTTTAGTATAGAGTTTGAGTTGTTGATAAGAATTCTTCACAAGTTTATTAACTCTTTTGTACTACCAAGGAAAGGTAGTGCAACCTCAGTGACTAGGGAAGATGCATTGGTAATATTGGCAATGTTGGGCAAGAAATGAGTAGATGTTGTTAAGTTAATGATGCAACACATGTGGCAACACATAGATGTGAGACCTTATGGAAATTTGTTAATGGCCCTTTTTAGTTTCAAAAAGCTAAAACTTCCAGGAGAGACAAATTATCCCTTTTCTCCTATCAGGCTTAGTGAGACAATCTTTAAGATGATGGGAATTTATGTAAATGAAAAATTATAGCATTCACATAATGGGAGAATATTTGTTCATCCTTCAGATCTAAAAAGAAAGGCATTATCATTGAGGAAAAAGGAGTTGGAAAGAAAAGGAAGAAAGGAAAGGACTTAGCTAAGAAGGAACCAAAGAAGAAAGGAAAACTGATTAGAAGGTCAAGTGGCATTGAGTTTAGAGAACCTACTGGGACGGTTTCCGAAGGAGATTCAGAGAGTTCCAAGAACCACCTAGTTCAATTTAAATAAGAAGAGAACTCAGTTTTTGTGGAACAGCTATTTGAAGGAATCAAAGATGCTGTAGAAAAGGTTGTCAAGGATCAAATGATTGGCATGAGAGTCTTATTCAAGGCTTGGATTAAGGAGACTGTCTTAGAAACCAATTCTTCTAACCAAGCATATAATTCTATTGATCCTGAACCCTTTGTACATTACTAAACCTCTTTTTCCTACCAAAGAACTATCTAAACTTGCATCCGAACCTCTTTTTCCCTCCAAAGAACCATCTGTTCCTATTTTAGATACTCTTATCACACCACCAAGACCTAATCCTTCCTCTTAACCAATTGATCAAAATACACTTAGTCCTGTTCCAACTTAAAAAAAAAAAAAAAAAAACTCTAGTCATTGCACCATAATCCCTTGAAAAGATACCTCAAGCTTCCACTCCTGTTCTTAACCCTGAAGAACAAACACCCCCTAAAGGTCACACTAAAATTTTGTTTGTAGTCTCAACCAAAGACACTCCTCCACTTGCTCCAATCCAGACTACACCACCATCAAATAAAGACAAAGAACCCATTTTATCTGTGGCAACAGCTTCTGAAACAACTTTTGCTCATTACAATTTCTGCACTTAATACTTTGTTTATCATATTCAAACTTGCATATTTTATAAAGATTAAGGAGGAGTTTATTCAAAATGATAACAAAAAAAGGGGAGAGAAAAACCAATCAATCACACCCATAATACATTATGTTGGATAAACACTGCATGATGCATGAATATATGATTGTAAATATAATATTTTTCGAGATCTGATTTTATAATAACATTTTTGTTGTCATCAAAAAGGGGGAGAATATTAGATATCTCTCGTAACATTTTAATGATAATAAAAAGAGTTAAAAGCTAATGAATCTTTAAGAGTATAGGCTTATAGAAAGTTTTTCAAAAACTATATTTTTGCATATTTAGTCACATTCAGAAGTTTATTCAGAAGCTTCAAACTGTTTGAAAATAGGCTATTCTGGAAAGTCTTCAAAAAGTATTATAAAAACTCTTATAAAAAGAATTCATATAGCTCTTCAGAAGTTTGTTTAGAGACTTCAGAAAATATTACATAAAATATTAATTTTAATTAGATTCGGATTATTCAAGACCTAGCTCAACTAGATTAAGTGTATTAAGAAAATACATTTAATCCCGTTTCACTCAAGATGAAATCATGATCCTTGGGGATTTATTTTAAGAGAAAATATATTTGGATAAATTAAGATATGTATAAGAATGGATAAGGATAAGGTTAATTCGGATTTTGTAAGATTTCAAATCTTAACTTAAACACAAGGCTTATCTAGAAATAGCTAATGAAAGCTGATCTTTTCAAAATCAAAACAGAATCTTATTTGATAGTTACGGATTGAAGTTTTTTTAATCTAAACAAATTAAGGAGAGTTGTTTTGAAATTCAAATGACCAAGATCTTCTCATAAAAATATCCATAGAATTATCTAGAATAACTAACAGCTGGATAATTATGGAAGTGAAAAAAATCTTCAGACTTTTTAGCCATTGGAAAAAGTCAATATGAAAGGAAGAAGGATTCAAAACATTAAGACACACAACTTTGAAGAAATATTATCGTTGCACAAAAAATTCTTGATCAATTTTTACCCTTTAAAAAGTTTAAAAAAGCTTTTCAAATACTTCTTCAGAGTGCTATACCGAATCAAAGTTCTACAACAAAGTGTTACTTCTTTTAAGTGCAAAATTATTTGAGACTTGTACTTTTGTTCTCATTTGTAATCTCAATATTGTATTGTAAAGAAAAGATAGTTTATACTCTGTAGATCTATATAAGCCTAGATTGTTGAGAGGCTGATGAGTGGAACAGACTTTTGTAAAGTTATTGTGACAAATGCTTCTAAATCTGTTTGTGATTTGTTTCAATGGATTAGGTGGAACGACACCAAGAAAGTAAACCAAGTCCCCAGCAGTAGATTTGAAAGAGAGCAATAGGCAAAAGGCTGAAGCTCTATAAAATCTCTACTCAATTTTCTCTTTCCTTACACTCTTTTAATTTTATTTATTAACTGTTGTGCATTAAATCATTAAAATTATCACAGTTCACCATTATAAGTTATTAAGAGGGGTAACTTCATTTTTAACAAAAAAGTTTTCAAAAATTAAAAATATCAATTCACCCTCCTCTTGATATCTTATATGGGACCAACAAGACAAATAAACTAAACTTACACGTTGAATCTTATATTCTTATACCAAGATGATGTGCCTAAAATCCTCAAAAGAATAAGTATACAATCATATGTGTAGCCATCAAAACAATAATGGAAATATCTTTGTTATATTTTGGAATTGATGTATGAAAAAAACATTTTTTAGGGTTTTGTACATAAGGGATGAAAATAAAAAAGACAAATGAATTACTACTCTAATGAATAGTAAAAAGATATATGGATCGATTAAGTTAACAATTAACATTACGTACAATTGTTAGCATTCAAGTTGCTAGTGAAGCAATCCAATATGACTCACGTAAAGTTTAATAACTAGTTTGTAACTAAGACTTAATATTACATACGAATCATATAGACAATGGTACGCCACAATCTATGCTAATAAATTGATAAGTATTAGGGTTTGTCAGTTACAAAGTATTGACAAAAGTAGAATAATTGAGAGAAGTCTTTGAAAAAGCTTAATTATACTTATTTTATAAGTAGATATTGCAATACTTTTATAGGATTTTTAGTGTAACTTAGTACTTTTTTTGTTAATATTTTATTTTAGTATTTTATTACACTAATTTGCATATTTTTATATTTTTAATAGGAAAAATGCACGATATTAGAAAATATACACAAGACAATGAAAGCATACAAAATTGCAAGATGGAATTTACATATGAGAGCTCCACACACAAGGACCATCATTCCATGGATGAAAGACATGTGTCACTTATTGGATGAAATCGATTTCTCAATTTTAGATTTGTCGTGTATCTCTTATTCCACGTGAGAATTGAAGCATAGAAAGACCACATGCAAAGACCATAACCATTATTCTAAGATATAGTCATTCTAGGTATTATTAAAAAGAATTGAAGTCATTTGAAAAATATATAATTATACCATACAGGTCTACTATTATATGGAATCCCTTATAATATAAATAAAAGGCCTTGTAATAAAATGAACAAGCAGTAAAGACATATACTGTAGATATGTAAATACCTCTCGTTTATATTAATTATGGTAAATATACTATAAATAAGATAAAAAGGTTTTAATATGATAAAATAAAATAAAAAAGGCTGTTACCATCTTTTCTTCTTTTTTTAAGAGAAAATTATAATGTTGTGTTTGGTACGCAAGAATCATTCAGATTAGAACAGAATGGAAATAAGAAAGGAATAACCAATTAATTCCTGTGTTTAGAAACATCAATGGAATCACCAATTCCATTCTATAATTATGTTTAGTTTTACCATATTCAGAATAGAATTAAATGAGTATATGGTAAAATTTGACAAAAATATCCACAATATGTAGATATGTGTATGTGCATATGTTACGTTATATATATATGTATATATATATATATAATTTTAGATGATATATAGAACTATATATTATACATAACTATATTGCTATTTCACTTATATAAATAACATTTGTATATTTATACCTAATATATATCTATATGTTACAATATAATTATATATATAATATTACATATAAAATATATAACCTATACACATAACAATATAGTTATAACATATAACTAATATTTATAAATTTATATATAAACATTTGTAAATTTATATATAACATATATTTATATATATTAAAATATAGTTGTATATGTATACATCAAATTATATGTTATATATAATTGATATTGCTATCACAAAATATGTAAATAAAATTTATATATTTATAACTAATATGTAGTTATATTTTATAATATAGTTATATATATNAAATCGTAATTCCATTTAACTTTAGTAAATATGTAATTACATAAATAGACATATTTTATCAAAATCATATAACAAAAAGCAAACATTATTAAATATATATAAACACAAATCAAAACATTTAGAAGGTAAAATTTTTTTCTAGTTGTAAATTGCAATAATGTATAGCAATTTTTCTAGTTATAATGATGGTAACTTTTCTTGGTTGCTTCTCTATGGTCTGTTTATATATTTTTTTTTTTCTCTACATGCTATTTGTATATTAAATATGGTTATTTATGTAATTACATATTTACTAAAGTTAAATGGAATTACGATTTTACCTTCTTAAAGACATAATCAAATTCCATCTTAAAGCAAAAATTATTAATTTTAAGTAATCACAATTCTAACTTTTTAAAATAATTCCAACCTTTTAAAATATATCCAAATATAAGAAAAGGAATTGGATCTAAAATTGTAATTTTATTTTAGGTTGATTTTGAAACACCAAACACAGTGACACGATATAAAAGGATTTGAATGATATGGATGTAATAGAAATACCAACTTTTTCTCAAAGCAAGAGTTGCATACAATTCACTACGTAACCCATTTGGGTTTTATACAAATATGAGCTCTTTTTCGAAAAATATTAAGGAAAATGGCTTATTTAAAAAAAAAAAAATACGAATATAATTCAGTTAGTTATGTTTTTTATACTGCATACACCTTTACTACATTAGTTATATAAACCCCAATCCATGCGGCCAAAGTACATTCTTACCTATATCAACTTCTGAAATTTTCAAAATATAGAGAAAATTTGAGGAAACTTATAGTTGACTGGACCATTTCTTAACGCAAGTATATGTCCAAAATAAATAATAATCTATAACTTATAGACATGTTATTTATTTATTTTTATTTTATTAATAACTTTAGAAAAAAATTTGTTACTTAATTACATAAATTTCGTAATCATAGATATACTGTAAGTTATATAAATTATTAATATTTTATGAAAATTTATTATATGTTGTCTAAATTTAAGAATTTTTTATATTGCGGTATATAAGTTATACGAATGTGGGTATTAATAATGTTAGAATGTAGGTGGAAATTGTTGTGTATATATATATACATATTTTACGTTTTCATTGTGTTGGGTCGAATTAAAAAGTTAAAATTAGGTAGTTGTGTTAGTGACGCAGCTTAATAACATGACTAAGTACATTTTGTAATGTTATCACTTGGTGTGTAGATAAAGTTTTTTAATATCATCTAAATATTCAGTTCATCGTATCATTGATAGGGTAAAAATGGCTGATTACGTGAAAGTTATTATCTATGTGAACGGAAATATAGTAATGAGTAGTTAAGGGCCGGAATATAATAGGGAGTTCGTTAAGAAGTTGAAAATTAGGAAGCATTTGAACTTCTCTCATTTGAACGGATGTTAACTAAATCAACACACACTTTTCATACATCTAGAGACATGGGTTCCTAGTACACATTTAAGGTCCTTGAAGGGTTGATGAGAGCTATTAGCCGTAGTATAAACAGATCATGTGGCGTTATATTACATACTAAGGAGTTGTCATCGGTCGACTGGTACATATATTTGAAATCATCCTTTTTTTTAACACCCATATATACTTGTTATCATATGTACTAATATCTATTTTTTCTACTTATTTCAAATATACTCACTTAAGAGTATCAGACTGGCATTACGGTGGGGAGTAGGGACTACCTACTGACGAGGATATGTTAGCTCTTTGTACACTACTTAGAGGTAAAGTTAGAGTTTAAGGAGGCAAGGCTCGAGCAATATGTCATCAGGTAGATCTCGGTGACGATATCTCACCACATATTTGTCATTCTGTAGATTGAGGGCATATCAGTGGGAGATACAGCATATACTCTAGATCAGGTGTTGCCTCCACCTCAGGAACTGAATCTAGCTCCAAGGCTAGATCTAGCTCATACATAACTCTTAAGTTCCGGTAGCATCTTGATCTCGCAACTCCACAAGCTTTTCAAAAGCAACATTCTACCCCCACACAGTTATCCATGGGTGAAGACGTCACTCAACTGTATTCGGCTCATCCAGCCAACCTAGTTCCTCCAAAGGAATTGGAGCTCGACAATCCACCACCTTAGCCAATTCAAACACACAATGGACGGGAATGTTCACTTTTTTCCCGTGTCGTGATAATCTTTACACAGCATAAACGTCAATAGATATGTTTTATTTATTGTTTTTGTTTTCTCCTTTTTTTTGCTATTGTGTCAATATTGTTATTTACTTATTATAAATTTTGTGTATATACTGATTATTTAAAATACAATTTACTTTTTATCATATATTGCAATTCAATGCATTGTTTATTTATCCCAATTTTATAATTTGCAATTATTTTTTCTTTTATTTAACTCGTATGGTCATTGGATGATCATTCGTATACTTATTTCTTCCCTAACTATATTTGTTGGAGCGTTCCACCAATCATGACTGTACATAATTAATTACTATATCAAACTTTCCATTTAGTTTATAAGTTAAGAGTTGAAAGAATATTATTTTATCGTTTCGGATTAGAGAAAATTATTAAGTTAAATGGAATTTGAACTGACTGAAGACGTATTTACTTAATACGCTTTAAATTCAAATTCCACTAAAAAATATAAGTAATTAAAAATATATTTACTTGATACACGTCTAATATATTATATTTATATATATTTTTTAAAATCAATCTTTTTTTTTTTAATATTTTTCGAAAAGAAAAGAAAAATCCTCTATCCACATAAAACTCCGATACCATGAGCTGTCATCGGTCATTAGTCTTTTCTCTTTCCACTTACAGCAGTGACAGTCAGGGTGTACCTTCTACACAACAAACAAAATTTGAAAGCAGAGATTGTTAGGGTTTTGAGGGAATGGCCGGGGACAGTCGCAACTCCAAACACAAACACACCTCGACTTCTGCCAACTCATTGGAGTAATAACATCCTCTCTCTCTCTCTCTCTCTCGGTTTTCCCCGACTGATGGGTTTTGCTTGTTTTCAAATGTGTCCAAGTTAATTTTGCTAATTTAATTGATAGATGCAGTGACAAGGATTATTTGGTTAAGCAGTTTTGTTGCATCGTGTAGGAGAATGGTGTTGAGGGTTAAATCAAGAGAGAAGATGAAGCGGTTGGCTGTTATGAGCAGTAGAGAGGACAACGAGGATGAGAGAAGGGGAAGAAGAATCAGTTCAACGAAGAAGAAGAAGAAGAAGCCAATTGCAAAGAAGACCGATCCAAAGATGCCTAAGAAGCCACCTACTGCTTTCTTCTACTTTCTGTATGTTGTCTGCCTCTGTTGAAAAAGTTTTGATCCTTTTTTTTTCCCCTTCCCAGTATTGCTTATGCTTCTTGAATGACTGAGGTCGCCAGTTTAACTATCATGCATAGGATTACATTCTTCATTATAATCTCACAAAAATATTTAGCATTCTTGGATGCTGGGCTCGGTAATTGGATATTTTGTTGTCTGGAAATTTAGTACAAATTTTTATTTACAAATGATGATATCTTCCTCTTGCTTTCGTAAATCCTAATATTTTTCTTCACTTAAGACTCCGCATTTAATCACTGGCAATTGGTTCATTCTGTTGTTCATCGGCATGAATAATTTTATGATTAAGCTAAGTCGACCTTAAATTTTCAATTATCCTTGTTTCAATCATGAACCTTGCTCATGCATGATTTTGAATAATTTTGTGTGCAACAATAACTAAAATTTCAAATGATGAGCTTACTGTCTTTGCTTTCTGGAAAGTGAGGTGGAACTAGGGATAATTCTGACCTTATCCAAAAGAAAAGGTGGAACTAGGGATCTAAACCCTAGATTTGTAATGGAGAGCACAAGCACTTACCATGGGACAGAAAGACTAGTAGCATGTGACAAGCTTACGGTATGCATGTTGTCATGGACTTCACATTATGAGGCTCAATTTTGCCCTTCAAATAGTTCTCAACAAGTGGGATAAAGTAGAGAGGGATATGTGGAGGAAGAACATGTGATCTCATTAGGGCCTATGTATTGATGTGACAAGTGATGAAGAACAAACACATTGAGTTTTAGCTATTTCCAGTCTTTAGAGCAATATTCAGTTGGAATGCTAGAATTAGATCCTCTTACAAGAGCAACCGATGGGATTCAAGAGAGAAGTTGTCAATTTCTCTTATTAGAGCATCCAATGGGTATCCAAGACATAAGGAGGGGAAATAAGTAGCATGAGGGAGAAGGGGTGGGGGCATGGAGGGTGGGGTTGAAGACTGTTTACATGGCACATTGACACAGCCAAATAATTAATTGGAAAATGCCCACATCAGCATTTTGGATGGAAAACTTATTGAACATCCTCATTTTGCATTTTGAAGAAACGTTTAGGACTCAAATGCACATTCAAAAGGGTATAAGATTCAAATAGAAAAACTAAAAATATTTGGTACTTCTCGTATCATTTTTCTATATATAGAACATTACCTTACAATGTGATGAGCATTTTGATTATATTCTACTAACGTAACAAAAGAATCCTATGAACAAAACAAAACTTGGCAAGATTCCAACAACTGGCTAATACAGGGATGGAGGAGCCCATAAATTCATGAGAAACCTATTAAAATGCATTATCATGCTGAAAAAAGTTAAAATTAAGTGAATGGTGTTAAGGAAATTCACTCTTTGCCCAAGAATTTTAAACTCTCTAAATCATCAGAAGTCAAGTCTAAATTTTTGGACCATGAGAATTCTCCAAATAATTAGCCTTGACTGACACTAAAGCTTGGCCTACTAGTAATATTGTGTGATTTCACCTCTCTACACGTCCTTGTTTGGTTAATGATAGCGATAGCGATGCAGGTTTCATAAGTTAATTCTTGGAGGAGACAAGAGGATACAAAATAATATAGAAAAAAGAATCCATGCTGCATACGTGTCTTCTAAGTTGTAAAAGTTTCATCAGTTCTTGGGCCAGCTTTTGTACAAGTCAAATGCTGCTATTTTTTTCAATACAAAAGCTAGACAACAATATGATTTGTATTCTCAATTGTAGTTATCTCTTGACATCTTTTTACTATAGTCTCAAGTTTTGAAACATGGAGAGATTCTTAGTTTGTTTTTGAATTGCCTGCATCTAAAGGGAGGACTTTCGAAAGGAATATCAGGAACAAAACCCAGATGTGAGGACAATGCGGGATGTATGTACAACTGACAAATATTTTTAACCTTCTTAACTTGTTCATTTGATCTATTTGTTTGTCATTTCCTTTTTCCTTTCAATATGATTTCTAATATTTCCATGTCCAGATTGGCAAAGCTTGTGGTGAAAAGTGGAAAACAATGACATATGAGGTCTGTCTATTTTATTCTTGACTTCATTAACCTGTGATTGATTTGTACATCCTCTTTTCTTTGGGACAGTGATGCCAAAAATTGCTCGATGCTTGTTCTAGCTATTAAGAAATCTTCTTTTACTATGATACTGTATTGTGTGTTCGCTGCATATTCCCTGAAGTTTACATTTTCTTTCTCATCATCATTATCAGTGCATGATAATGGATTTTGAGTTTTCTATTGATTGGGTGCAAGTTGGATCTATCATTATTTTCTAAACCACCATTATAGCTAGAAATAGCAAGCCCCGGTAGAAATAGTCTAATAACATATATGAATGAAAAGAATTGTTTTGTCTTTAATGGTGTTTGTAGTGTGAGTATCCTTGAGTAGCTTTTGTCAATTTGTTTTTCCACAGTCAGCCTCGACCTTCAATTCATTACCCTGTCTCACGTAAGCTTCTACCCAAGTTAAACACAGCAATCTACCCCCTTTCTCAAAGTATAACAAACCCTTAAGGAATTTAACAAATCAATGAGGAAACAGAAATAATTTTAATTCTCAAGGTTGGCGCAAATAAAAGCGACAATAGAAAATAAATGCAAGTTTTAGAGCATGTGAGATATGGCTCCAGTGAACTTGTTGAAAGATATCGGTGTAGATCTCTGTCTATATGATTTTTGAATATCTACAACTTAAATATGTTGTTATCCAACAGTTACTTGAGATAATACCTGAGAGTTTTTCTTCTCCCTAAATCTTGTGAGCTTATTTGAAACTATTTCTTCCATTTTGATCGTCAAAGGATAAGCTTGAATCTTGAAAAAGAGCTGTTTACTTCATTTTAAAATATCTGCGCCTAGATCTGGATTAAAAAATGATCCCCATGATATTTATCCAACTTTTGTGAAAGGGTCGGAACATATTATTTGAATATGTTGGACTAGCGGAGCTGAGCCTTTAACAATTTAATCCAAACTTAAATCTTGTTGAATGTTCATATCTGGTTTTGCTTGATTGAAATTAGTTAAACCTTCTACACTTCTTCTAATAGCTCTTGATAATAAACTGGTTTGTCTTCCTGTTTGACCTTCTACTCGACTTTCTGCTGGCATCTTTTACTGTTTTGCAGCATCTATTATACACCTGCCTTCTACACTTCCTTCTACAGGCTTTTTTCACTGTCATACAAATTTATTCTACCAAAATCATAACCTTCTACCTGTACACTTGATACACAGATTAGCATATTTCAAGTCCTTTTGTTATCATTAAAACCGAGTTTAAGAGAGAACCTAACAGAATATGCACACTGTTACATGCTTACCGTCCTCTCCACAAGAAGAATGTTCTTAGTAAAATACGGCTTCTCATTTATTTGGAATTTTCTGAGGGCTGTAGAATTCATTCAGTGGTGATCATCTTATCACTTGTGGTTTTTCTTTTTCTTGATCATGCTCTCTCTTGGGTAGCAACAAAACTGGGGTGGTGATTTTCAACATTTATTAGCTTGTTGCCTGCTCTCTGTAGGAGAAGGTTCAATATTATGATATAGCCACTGAAAAACGGAGAGAATTTGACCAAGCAATGGCAGAGTATGTCAAGAGAAGGGTAAATGCTCTTTCCACTTGCAGTAGTCCACATCTTCATGACGCTACTCCACTCGTAATGATGTTGGTATTTTGTTCCTGAATAATCTTATTGCAGGAAAGCTGTGGTGAAGTAGAAACGGGGGATGAGTCTGATTATGACGAATAGGACAGTGTTCTTGAACACGAAGAGTAGGATTATGGGATGCTCAGGCCAAGATGTAAATATTGGGTAGCCATGGTTGAATTGTTTGTCTAAATTACTGTCCAGTTACTGCAGTCTGTAAATTGATTATTTATTGCCTGTAGATGCGGAATTAGAATCCTGTACCATGCGGTATTTTCTGTTCTTGAATTTAGAAACCGTTAGTTAATTTATCTTAGTTTCTTTTCTTTAATTATTTATTATTTATTTTTTTCTGTTACATAGTTTAACAATCATTGATCTGCCATATGGGCTCATCTATTCATGCGAACTGTCACATTGGGGGGGAAACTTTCTGTCTCTCTCTGGACTGTAATGCACCAAATGATATATACGATCATAGACCAGCCTGGGCGCAAAGCATCTGTGCTGTGCAAGCAAAGGTAACATTGCAAGCTGTTTCATCGGTTGTTGGCTCGATTATGCTTTTCCAATTGAATGCAATCGCTTCGTAAATTTTCATGTTTGTCTTTTTCCTTTCCCTGATCATTGCAATTGCAATTAGTATCTATTAATAATTATATGGAAAAGGCTTATTGTGCTTTGTGTATAGTGATATCCATGGCAGAACTGCTGGGTTAAGAAGTATGTGAAGGGTAATAGGTTTCTGTGTGGGATATATTTCTTTTGGTCAGATTGCATAACAAAAGGATCTCGTTTGCTAAAAGAAAGAAAGAAAGAAAAGAAACTCAAAAACAAAAGGCCCTTTCTTTTGGAAATTGAAGTCCCTTTTAATTAAAACCTACCAAAGTAACAAGGGAAGACGTGATAAGCGAAAAACACAATCGCGAACAGAGAAACGGCGCTGTTTTCACATATTTGCGCTCAGGGTTTTGTCCTGTAAAACGCTTATTTCATCTTTTTTTACTTACTACTGTTGTTTGTTACCATGGAAAAACAGAGGCCCTAAGAACCGGACCCCGAGATTTCTACAAAAACTAATTAAATATTCAACGAGTTCCCTTCTATCATCCTCCCCCTTGTCAGGTTGATTGAATCGGCAATGCTTCTGACTTCTGCAATCATCGCTACCATGTTATTAAGCTTGTTTACGGCTGAACCAATACCCTGCATGCCCCAAATACAGCAGATTATTTAATATAGTTAATAATAATAATAAAATGCATTACGGATAAGTTATATGGTACTATTCCCTACCCCTACCTTGTAAATATAGGTGTTCTCAAATTTTAAAATTAGAATTCATCATACTGTCACCTCAAAACTATCATGAAATCTGTGTTCTATAAAACCTATAAAATATAAGATATCTTTTCTACATTATGTTTTCGTTATCTTCAATATCCTATTCATTTAAATCATATGAACACACGCTCTCTATAAGTTTAAATAAGTGACATTCCTCTTGAACAAAAACACTGTTACAAAACAAAAATAACAAAATAATGTGTTTAGAAAGACACTCTCTCTACCTATAACCTTATAATCTATCAAAATGTTTAGTTTATTTATATAAAGGGAAAATTACACTAAAGTATATATAGTTTGAAGATGAGTTGAAATAAAAGATCAAATTTTCAAAAAATTCAAATAAGGAATAAACGTTTTGATAAGTAACTAAAATAAAATATCACCGTTATAACACTATTACCTTAATCTAGTGTGGTCATTAAGTAACACATTACGCCCACGTAGTGCACACTTAGCATATATGTGGCGTTTATGTGTATATTTAAATAATAAATAAATGTAAAAATAAAAAATAAAAAAATAAAGAAAATCATGAAAAATAAAAAGATAAAAAAAATATAGAAATGTTGAAGATAATACCAACTCCGTTATAGTAAGTTACAAGTGTAGCATTCTGATGAAAAATGTAACGGTGAAGATAAGGTTAGTAAAAAAGGAAGAAATGAGATAAGAGATGAAAAATGAAAACATAGAAATGAGACAAAAGGGAGGTAGAAGAAACAAAGTAGGAAATTCTCTATGGTTTCTAATGGATGATGGCCTTGAGTGATATCCCACATATATGTATATGTATTTCATTTTGGTAAAACTTAGAAGTAAAAAATATATTATTGTTTTACATCAATTATTATTATTATTTAATAATTATTACATGGTGGTTACAACTCACCCTAAAACATGTTCCTATATAACTTAGGGTGCAGCTTTTAAGGGGAGTATTAAGAAATTATAACCAGTGGAATAGATTCTAAAAAATTATATTCAAAACCTACGCTGCAACCCTCTCAACATCCAGCTGAAACATACTTTGATTGACGATACATGGTACAAGAAGGGTACTCGCTCATTGCTACTAGAAATGAATTTGTGGAGGAAGCTTATAAATAACTATATGATTGAGATCAACATCCTTATTTCGGTTTTTTTTTTTTTTTTCCAACAAATTAAGGTGAAACACCATTGTTGAAATTCCGATGTTCTTGCAACAAAAGTTTGCGTAATTTTGCTGTAACGAGTACCAACAAACACGATCTTCCTAATTAGTATGGGATCGTTTTTCATTCAACTTAATACTGACTATGTGAGTTTCCGACGGTAATAAAGAAGGTCAACTGGTTACAAACTTCAAATTCTAGTAAAGTTTCTGCTAAGAAGCATACAAGAGGGAACAACAATGAATTAGAGTAACATACATACCACTCCAGCAGCTCCAGCAGTGATGGCCATTGGTGCTGTAACTGTACTCAATCCAGAAGAACACATAACCGGAATCTTCACAGCCCGTGAAATGGAGTATGCCGCAGCTAATGTTGGTGTTGCCTTAAACAAATGAAAGAGAAGATTCTTTAGTCAAGTGAAGTATGTTTATCCAAATTCGATGGCCGTTCATCCTACTCCATACATCCAATCACTGCTACTCCTTTATGCTACAAGTTCATTTTTTGTTTCTCGTTTCTAACGTTTTAATTTTACGGATGAGATGGAGGAGAATGGGGAATTGAATTCCTATCAGTCTCAGCATACTGAGGTCAGTACCATTGGACAAATGTTTCTAATATGCTGCAGTTATGCACCATCAAGATTCTTTTACACTCATAGTTTCTGAATTCTTTCTACATTGAACGTTAGTGGCGGAGCTAGATATCTGTCAAAACAGATTCAAGCAAAAGGTTCACAAATCCTGAAGTAACTGCCTATTGAAAAGTAGGGTGAAAATTTTGCTGCAACCGATCAAGCTCACATGTACCCCCAATACACAGGAACCACAGAAAAATTGGAGATTTGGGACCTTGGATTTTGATCTCTCGAAAAGAAAAGAATAAGTGCAGCACAATATGTGAAGAAAGGCCAAAAAAAAAAAAAGAAAAACAACCTTTTAGACATTTCCTAGGAAGAAATATGCAACTTGGTTGTGCTCTTCCCCATTTTTCTTATATATTTCATTGACTTCAGAGTGATCTTGACTTTGATTTTGAGGTTTCAAAATATCAATTAACCCAGAGGACATAAAACTACTGGCACATGCCAAGGATTTCAAGAATACCTTCTCTATCAATCCAAGAACTCCAGATTTTGTAGGGTTCGAGCATTTTCCACCTTCTGTTTGTATAATATCGGCACCTTCTTGTTCCAGCAACTCAGCAAGCTTCACCTGTTGATGATAGGAGTTTTTAATGCACAGTCGACGGGTTGTTAATAACATAAGCCAATCATGAATAAAACATTTCTATCTCACCTGATCAGGTAGGCTGAGTGTGTGGGGCACTGTAACAGAAAGTGGAACAGAAGGAAGAATCCTCTTTGTTTCTCTTGTTAGATTCAATATCTGCAAGGAGCATTGCACTCTTCTATGAGACAGATAAAGCCTTCAAAAAAACGTGTTTTCAAAAGTCTGACTTCTGTTTTCCTTCCATCTGGAATGGAATATTTTGAAGTAAGGAGAATGTTATCACTTGTTGTGCACTTATCAAGGTACATACCATGCAACATTTTTCTTTGCAGACAACCATATACTTCCTTCCTGGTAACTAAGATCACTTTTGTGTTCTATTCTATTTTTATAATCCCTTTCGGTTTTGGTTGTCGAACGGGGGAGAAAAAAAAAAAAAAAAAAAAGAAGAAGAAGAAAAATTTGTATCTAGTCCGATCCGACAAATTTCAGTGATGATCTTCATAGGAAGCTCATCATTAGAGTAGGGAAACAAAGCTCAGTATTAGTATATGCGGGGCTATAACATACGTGAAATCCAATATTTTTGGACGATAGCGATACCTGCTCGGGCGTGAAAACCATGCCAATCTCATAAAAAGAATCATAATTTCCGATTTCCACCTGCAATTATCAAGAAAAATTCGTTATCACCTCCGTTGTTGTCCGCTCCACTCAATCACAAATACAGCCAACAACATCAAGACATCCAAATAAAATGTTAAACCATTAGCGCTCCTGCTTCAACTGCAGCTGCAAAAGCCTCTGGTTGCACAGAAGAGACACATACCTGAAATTGGACAATACATTTTTTTTATATTTTCAATAAAAGAATGGATAATGAATTGTTGAGTCGAACGACACCTCTTCAATGCTCAAAAATGACTCTTTTCGTTGAAGTGTTTGCTTCAGAAGATACAATACAAATTGGGAATAGAACATTACCGGAAGAGAAGTCAAACTAAGGGCAAGTCTCACTAACTCAGGGTCACAAGCAATGTCAACATGAGTGGCTCCTCCCTGTACTTCCACATAAAAAGGTTTGATTAGATGACTTTGCATTTGCATTTGCATAAATAAGTACTAAATTTTTACGTAGTACAAATCATGTGTGGCTCATTTGATATTATTGCATGGAGACAGGTCAGGTCGGGTCGGGTCATGTGAAATGAAGAGAATCTCTTGAGACAATTGATGCTGGAGGAACTAACCTTATCTGCGGCTGTTACGACTGAAGCAACGTTCTCCCTATCGAAGTTGAGCAAACCAGAGATAATCTGGAAAATTGGCAAATTTTTTTTTTTTTTTTCAATTAGAGGCGAATTTAAGTTGATATATCACTATAGACATCATTCATGTATTTGTATGGTAATAAAACATGAACATGGATGGATTTTGTGGTGTAATGTAAAAGAATAAAAGAATTCAACCTTAAGGGCTCTTCTTTCATGGAAATCTTTCAAAGCTAACTCTCTGGAAGTGGAAAGAAGAGCCCTGGTGGTGACAGTTGAACAAGGTTTCCTCTTAAGAGATAGAGATGGTTTTGGTGAAAGTGGAAGAGGATTTAGGTTTGGTTTCAAAAGGGACTGAGGAGAGGAAGGGATTTGCATGCAAATGGATGAAGGATACATGAACATGATGATATCTCTGTCAACGTCTATGCCTGAGCCTGAGGCTTGCTCTTGTTTTTTCGGGGGTTTGGAATTGGCGATAACAGGAAGCCTTAACGGCTGTTCGGGTTAGAGGGGTTCTGATCCTGCCGCCGCTTTTTATGATAATTTTGGGTTGGGGGTGGTTTTGGTTGGGCGGGAAGTGGGGCGTCGGGGCGTGTGTGTGTGTGTGTGTGGATAAAAGAAGATATTTTCGCCCATTTGTTATTAAGGGCGGTTCAGATATTATAAATGGAAAATTAAAATGAAAAAAACTTTTCTAATTTGGTCTAATATCCCTAAACTCATCCAATCATTAATTTCGTTTATTTATGACCATTCTCATAAATTTTATTCATAAAATTCATCTCAGTACTTGTATTCAAACAAATGGAAATGTTGAAAAGTTGTTTTCTTTTTAAATTGGAAACATCATTCATAGAATACAGCTTTTTCTTTGAAGTAAATTTTAAATTGTTTTGGTTTTAGGCGGATTTCATTTTATCTACACCTAATATCAAAAGAGTCGATGGTAATTCATCAATAATTAGCCATTTTAACAGGGCCCGATATAGCCATGTCTTTATTTATTTATTTATGTCAAAATGGAAACAAAGGTTTTAATTAAGTAAGAAACCAAATCCCACAAAATTAGAAGAGTTTCTTTTTTTTTTTTCTGAGTTCTTTTTTGCAACATATATTTCTTTTTTTCTTTCCAAAGAAAAATCCATGAGTCCTTCTACAGCGTGCCCCAAACTTAGCCAATATTCTGCGTCTATTGCTGCAAAACACGTTGATAAGTAGACAAAATAATTAGTTATAATAAAATAAATAGACAGGGGACTGTTGGTATTTTGTTAATGGATAAATCTCATGCATTTTTGCAATTGATTATCTAAAATTTAAAAATATCAATTTAATACCTGAATTTATCCTATTTTTTCAATTAACTATCTAAACTTTATTTATATTTTACAATCAACTACATGAATTTTACTCATTTTTATTATAATTTCCTTAATGTAGTAATATAAATTACCTTAAAATTTTATAAATAATAAATTAACACTTTTAAATATAATTGTCAAAATCACGATTCTACTTATATGATTGTACGAGTTTCTTTTGATTTAACTCGAATATAAAATCATTTTCGTGTAGATAATTAAGTTTATATATAAACTTGTTAGAAATTTATGTTTTTTTACCAATTTACCAATTTCACAAATTGAGTTGAATGGGCTAAAAATATATATTTAAAAAAATAAAATTAAGCTTTTATAATCTATTGATTATTAGAGTATTATATTATCTTCCATATCCTATTCCATTTTTTTTTCTTTTTTATTTATCTTTTAATCCCTTATTTTATGATCATAACCTTTATTCGGGTTTTAGCTTCAATGGTACCATTTACAAGAAAAACTATATAGGTCAGTTTATATCATCAATAACTTAAAATGAATCGAAATATTTGGTTCTTTTTAATTAATTACCTTTCTCGGAACAAATAATGGAAAAAAGTTTAGTTTTCACTCCGTTTGTCTTTTTTCTATATATGTTAAATTATATATTAAAAAAAATTATGGAAAAAAAACTTAATTTCTTCATTTTGTTCATATATTTTAAGTTTTTAATAAATATTACAAATATATCCACAATTTTTTTTAAAGTTATTTTACATAGGTCATAAGATTTAGAAATTTATGTTGACAATGGTATGCTAGCATATCACTCGTAACAAAGGCTAGGATGAGCCAAGTCATAATTGAACATGGCACTTGAGCTGCTGGATGGTTGAAATAATTTAAGTTACATATCACCAATAGCTAAAGCTTTTGGTGTAAAGGTAAAGCACTCGATCCTACAATTATTATTAAAGCCAAGGTCATGGATTTGATTCCTAACGGAACATTCGTGCTCCTCGAATAAGAAGCACTTCACTCATGATAGGGTATAATGCTGGGTAGATCCTCTACTAATTCGAGATAAGATTAGCGAGTTTGATAACTTTACTTTTAAAGTTCAGGTAATTAACTACAAATATGAATAAAATTTAGGTGTCGATTATAACATCTTTTAGAAAACGATAAACCTTTCAAAAAACTTTAATTTTTTACCATTTTGATGTCTTTCCTACCACATAGCAATTGCAAATTATATATATATATATAATTGTCTTTGCCAATTATTAGATTATCAAATAAACCATAGTAAAACTATGTGAAATATATACACCGCATGCCAATTTGAGCAAAACTAATAGAAAATTAAAATTTATGGTTAAAACTATGTGACGCATGCCAATTTGAGCAAAACTAGTGGAAAATTAAAATTTGTGTTTCAAGGGAATTGATTTTTGCTTTTAATAAAAGTGGTTTTAATGGTTCTTTTAACTAGTAGAAAATTAAAATTTATGGTTCAAGGGAATTGATTTTTGCTTTTAATAAAAGTGGCTTTAATGGTTCTTTTACCAACTGTAGAAGGATAAAAATTGTTATATTAGTTATTGGGATGAGCCCGTTATTTGTTTAGGCTTGACTTATTGAGCTAGGTGAGAGGGCTTAAAGAGTCCAGTCCATATTAGGATGATTCAAGAAGATTTAGCTAAGTAGGCTTGAAATAGGGATTTTTGGATCGGTTCGTCCGTATCCAACCTTTCTTAGGCAGGCATATGCATTTATAAGGAGGGTTAGTGGCTTTGGGCTCACTAGCTAGCTCATTCTAGATAACCATGAATCAAGCAAGCTCCATCTCATGCGTTGATTACCCAGATTATTTGACGGATGTCACCATGCCCAAGAGCCTATAAATACCCAGAATTTCCTAATCATTTAGAACTCTTAGAGAAAGAGATTGGAAAAACAATATTCTACTGTGAAAACTCTGCTCTCTAAGATCAAATAACATTCAGGCAAAGAATTGATCTCATTCACTCAAACTACAAGATGAATGCTTAAGGTCCCTTAAGGCTGCCTTACTTGTCACTTATGCATTTAAGATATTAAGATTGCCTATTCTTCCTCCCTGCCTTATTCTCACCTAATCATCTCTTCAAGTGACAGTATCGCGTCATTTCTTTAAAGTCAAGTGTAGCACGCTACTCACATAGCATACACGTGACCACTCCAATTAAACCCCTACATCTACATTTTTGGTAACTCCATTGGGGAAGAGTGATTATAGAGACATGGCACCTCTTGGGAAGAGAACAACCGGTACGTTTGATACTATGTCTCAAGAGCTCAACACTAATGTTGAGCTTACTAAGCAGAATCCACTCTCACCACCTGAGAATATTAACCAGGACCATTTAGTACCTAAGGCTCCTCTAGATCCCATATAGATGATGCAAACAATGCAGTAAGCTACCAAAGATTTAAATCAATTCATGGCTATGTTCCAACCCATCCTTACCGAGATGGTTGCCACCGCTGCTGCGTAACAAGATATGGCTTTGCCAAACCCTATGGTAGCTGCATAGCCAAACTTTACTACCTCAGCTTAACCAATTAATTCTCCAACCATTGAGGAGGATCTCTATCAAAGAGGAGGTGATGAAACCCCCCCGCCAGAACTTGTACAACAATTAATTCCTGTACCAAAAAATGTAAGAGTCCATTTAGGCGGCTCTTTGTCTTCACGGGTACCTACTCCTTCATCCAATCTTACCATTCTAATCTTAGGAGGATCTACTTCTCATCCCAATCTTGCCCCTACTCCGCTGCTTGCGTCTACAGCTTCTATTCCAAAGACTTCTTTTATAACAAAGGAAAACTTGGATGTTTGTATGAGAGAAATACAAGTTAGGTCATCTATGAGAGTACTGGGGTTAAAACTCCCATATTACCAACGCATCGTAGCAAAACCATATCCTAAGGACTATATAAGTCCTAAATTCATGCTGTTCAATGGCAAAAAAAGGAAGTGCAAAGGAACACTTCCTGAAATTTATTGAAACCTTGGAGCCTTATAAGCTTGATGATGACTTAAAGCTTAGGGAATTCTCTAAATCATTGACGGAGAAGGCATACACCTGGTATGTCAACCTCCCCCCTGGATTGATTGATTCATGGGGAACTATGTGCAAGCTCTTTTTAGAGAAATTCTTCTCTACCTAAGAACGGTCACAATTATAAATATGGGAAGAACGCGACAAAACCTGAAGAAAGATTTGATGAACTACATAGAACGCTTCAAAAAGTGCACCCTAGACATCCAAGATGTATGTGATGAAAAGGAATTGGTGAAGATTTACATTCAAGGGATGTTCACTAAATATGCTGTTCACATAGAAAACCTTAATTTATGTTTTTTCTCCACACTCATCGAAACTACAAGAAGAACTAACAATTCCATTTCATTACAACGGATAGAAGGTGGAAGATTTAGGAAACGAGCAACATCCATTATCTCAGCCCGAGGAGAAAGTTTTGGAGACAACAAGAAGCCAAAGAGTAATAGTTCACGAGGCTCTCCATCAACTGTATCATTCCCATATAGTATTTGACCAGTAGTTACTAGATGGGAACACAAAACTCCTAAGGGTAGAGTGTTTGCCGACTACAAATGAGAAGAATGACCCTAAGTTTTGTAGATATCATAAGGTGTAGGTTATCCAACTAAACTAAAGAGTGTTGGACATTGAAGAAGATATTTAATGACGGGGTCCATAAAGAGGAACTTGTCATAGAGAATAATGATGTACGTAGTAATCCGCTCCCAGCACATAATGCCCAACATGGAGCTACAAATGCTATTAGTCACAATCTGAGACAAGAGGAAGGAGATGTGCTACAAGCTACGGTATATGAAGAGAAGGAAGCAGTAATAGAAACCAACCAAGTTGCATACCCATCAGTAGTTATCGCCTTAATGAAAACCTCTAACTTCAGAAGGTTTTTTGATTTATTAGGATTCAATGAAGATGTACGGCTTGTAGCAGTGATTGCACTTACCTAGAATTTTGAGAGACAATATGGGGAGTGCAATGCAGTGTAGCCAATATAAAGGATGGCTAACGCACATAAGAATGCGATATTCTTTATTAATGTAGATAAGTGCACAAAGAACCCAAATCACAATTGTTCTCTTTATGTAGAGAATACGCTCAACAGGCATCTCATTAGGAGGACATTCGTAGACAATGACTCCTCCATAATATTATGCCAGTGTCTACATTCAAAGCTACAAGGATAAACAACTGATGCCTAGTGAAGAAATCTATTGCAGTAAATAGCTTTACCGAAACAACTACAAAGACAATAGGGTATGTTAACGTAGACTTTAAAGTTAAACCCGTACAGGGATCTACGCGGTTCCACATGATCAACACACTTGTATCTTAACACTTTCTAGTTGGGAGGAAGTGGCTGCACAATCATAACCTTATACCTTCAACATGGCACCAGTGCATTAAGGGTTATTAGAAGGCTAAAGATGCCTTCATTCCAACTACGAAGAACCCATTTGAACATAATGAGTCTTATCTAGCCAACGCAAGGTTCTTTGATAAGTATGCTGAAGATGGAGAGACTATTATTGCTAAACCCCTCGAAACACCATTGCCCACATGGGAGGAGACTTAAGATAAACAAAAGAAGAAGAGGAGAATGTGAGGCTCCCGTAGGGGCAAGAAGAAGCAAATAAAAGAAGAAGCCATATAAAGTTTTGTTAGAGAGGATGGACGAAGGGTATATTGCTTATGACAGTCTTCGAGATTCGAGGAGGCTTTTTAATCCTCCTCAAATCCCATACCGGTGTAAGAAACCCAACCCACCCCTCCTTAAATGCAAGACCAAATGAAACCTCAAGCCGAAGAGATTGAGGAATTGAACTTGGTAGGACTAAGGGAGTCTCCGCGACTTATCTTCATTAGTAAGAATTTGTTGTAAGGACTTAAGGTCCACTTAGTAGAGTTGTTGAAGGAATATAGGGACGCATTTGCTTGGATATATGATGAGATAACAGGATTGGACCCCGGTTTAATGGTGTATAGATTGAACATTGTGCTTGAGGTTAAGCTAGTAAAGCAGGGGCAACGATTCTTTCGTCCTAAAGTTGAAGTACCAATAAAAGAAGAGATTGAAAAGTTACTCCAAGCTTATTTCATTAAGCCAATTGAACACTCTACCTGGCTAGCTAATGTTGTGCCAGTTAAAAAGAAAAATGAACAGATACATGTTTGTGTAGACTTCCGTGATTTTAATAAGGCTTGCCTAAAGGATGATTTCCCACTACCAAATATTGATACATTGGATGCTATAGCTGGACATGAATTATTCTCATTCATAAATGGCTTCAGTGGCTATAACTTAATAAGGATGGCTCCTGGAGATGCTGAATGCACTGTTTTCAAAACACCAGTAAGAAACTTTCACTATACAGTCATGCCATTTGGACTTAAGAATGCAGGAGCTACCTACTAGAGAGCAATGACTACCATATTTCATGTCATGATGCATGACTTCATGGAAGACTATGTTGATGACATGGTTATGAAGTCAAGACAGGAGCCCGATCATTTGACTCATCTACGGAAGGTCTTTGAACGATGTCGTCTATATAAATCGTGTATGAATCCCTTGAAATGTGTCTTTAAGGTAGCTTTTAGTAAATTCCTTAGATTCATTGTTCATAGAAAAGGAATTGATGTAGATCCAGTAAAGGTGAAGGCCATACATTCCTTGCCCTCTCCTACTAGTCTAAGGGAATTAAAGACCTTCGTGGGGAAAGTCTCCTATATTAAGCGATTCATCCATGCATTAGTAAAAATTTCTTATCCATTACAATAGCTCATAAAAAAGGGAACCACATTTGAATGGGGACAACCACACGATGAAGCCAAACAAAAGATCGAGGAGATACTTACCTTGCCAGCAATGATGATAATGTTGGTTAAAGGGTTGCTAATGATTCTTTATTTGATAGCCACTGATAAGTCTATTAGGGTTTTGCTAGCTCAAGAATTAGATAGTAGTAAATGACCGGTCTACTACTCGAGTAAGTCGCTCTAAGGAAGTAAGGTAAAATACTCGGCTTATGAAAAGCAGTGCCTCCCGTTGGTATTCGCCATGCAAAAGTTGCACCATTATTTTCTAGCTCATAAGGTTAATCTTGTCACTCATTCAGATCCATTAAAATACTTGTTGTCATAACCAGCTCTTTCAAGAAGGACTACAAAATGGTTGCTCCTCCTATCAGAATTTGACATCACGGTCATGCCACCTAAGGCTATTAAGTCTCAAGCTTTGGCAGACCTTTTGGCTTAGTTTCCTATGACACAAGGGGCTCCTATTGTACATACAATCCCTACAGAATTCTATGAAGACTCTATGAGAGCAAAACTAGATGGAAAGTGGCAGGTGTAATTTGATGGCTCCTCTAGTAACTATGGACAAGGAGCTGGGATGATCTTAACATCTCCAGAAGACTAAGAGATATCTTTAGCTTTCAAGCTAGACTTCTTATGTACTATTAATGAGGCTAAGTATGAAGTTTAGCTTGGTCTTATTTCTACTCAAAAAACCGGAGTATCTAACTTATGCATTCACGGTGACTCGAACCTAATCATCAAGCAAGCAAATGGTGAATTTACTATCAAAGAACCAGTATTAGCGCCTTGTAGGGCTACAGTGTAGTTTTTGGTTAGCAAACTCAAATTCGTGAGGTACGAGCATGCCAAATGATCTACCAACCACTATGTAGACACCCTAGCAACATTAGCTTCTAAAGTTCCCATTCAAATTACACAGAATAATTTGAACGTACAAGTTAATAAGAAATCCATCCCATGCATGGCTTTACAATTAGTGGACAAAGATGAAGAAGCACAAGACGACTGGTGTAGTCCCATTAAGGTACAGTTAGCGCATCCAAATGCAACTTCTGTGATAACTTTGAAAAAATTTACTTGTATTAATGGCGTCTTGTATTTTAAGGGACCAAAGGGTGTCTTGTCACAATGTATTTGTGTAAAGCAAGCTCGTTTAAAGTTAAATAAAAACCATAAGATCTAATGTGGAAAAGAAGGGCCACCATTGTATCGCCACATTCAGCACACAGGGTATTACTGGCCAACAATGTCTAAAGATGCATCCCAACTACAGATGAGTTGCCTAAAGTATGCTGAACTCCCTAACCAAGGAAAATGCAACTTTATAGCAAGTGTAGGCGATTGGAGGCGCCCTTATGTTGATTACCTAAAAAATAATGTTTTGCCTATGAATAACATAGATGCCCGATTAGTGAAGCATAAAACGAGAAAGTATGTTATACATGAGAGTGAGTTGTACAAGGTATCATTCATAGGAAAGCCTCTTCGATGTATAGCACCTCCTGAAACAAAAACCATATTGTCTGAAGTACATTTTGGAGATGGTGGAGAACATCAGGGGGGAAGGAAGTTGTACCATCACCTACTTCATATGGGATGCTATTGGCCCACCATGGAAAATGATGCATTCAATTTTGCTAAGAATTGTGTTGCATGCCAACAACATGGTGATGCAATCCATACTCTCGCGGTAACATTGCATAGCTTGACTACTCTAAAGCCATTTCATACTTAGGCATTTAACTTAATTGGTCCAATAAACCTACCATCCAAAGGGTGCATATGGATTCTTATTAAGACTGAATGTTTCACCAAGTGGGTTGAGGTGATCCCCCTCAAGAATGCAACAGGACCTATTGTAGCAAATTTCATAAAGGAGCATATTATTTTACGTTTTGGGATCCCAAAGCGTATCCTTTCAGATAACGATACCCCCTTCATCAACTCACATGTATGGCAATTGCTGGCTTCTTACAATACTGATCGTGTGAAATCCACACCATATTATCTAAAGAGAAATGGTTGAGCAAAGGCGACAAACAAGACTTTCTTGAAGGTGCTCAATCGAATGGTTCATGAAAATCACAAAGAGTGGAATGACAAACTGCCATTGGCGCTATAGGCTTACAAAACTTTCAAACAAGGTCCTACTTAGGCAATACCTTTCTCTTTGGTATTTGGGTCTAAGGCAGTGATGCCTATTGAAATCTTAGTTCCTTCTACACGTTTGGCTCTCAACGATGAATTAGAACCGAACAACTTCTATACGCTGGATCTTGAAGCCTTAAAAGAAAGGCAAGACAATGCTAAGTGCAACCTTGCTAATTACCAAGACGACTTAGCGTTACTTATGATCACCTAGTAAAGAAAAGATATTTTCAGCAAGGCAATGTTGTACTTCACACGGCAAAGCATGTGCAATGAGGTATTCCAACGCCAAAGTTTACACCGAAGTAGGAAGGCCCTTTTATAATTCATGAGGTCCATAACAGTAGCTACTGTAAGCTCCTTAATCCTAAAACCAATGCAATAACCCCTCCCGTTAACTTTCAATATGTTAAAAAGTTTCATTTGTAGATCTAACAATGTATTTGCAATTCACATGAATGAAACATTCAACTTCCATTACTCTATTTTCTTTGTGTTCTTTTACTTTTTTTTACCTTGTTATTGTTGCAAAGTTAAAGATTTATCTCCTTAGCGTACAGTTTTATTATGTATTCCACTCTTGTCTCCTCATTGCTGCAAAGTTAGAGATGCATCTTCTTAACGCATAAGGCTAATACATGAATAAGTAAAGAGAAAGCGATATGAGGTTAAGTATTGGGAAATACCCTCTTGACTACTGATAATATGATTGGCACATGTTACTATCGTTGCTTAAGCACGATCGACTATTTTATCTTATATATTGTTGCTAGCAAATGAGAGCCACCCTCTAATGCACAACACTATCCTCTAGGCTTCACAAGCCATAGGGAACAAATCCTATTACCATGGCATTTCTTTTACAATGTTGCCGCTAAATGAGGTACTACCTGTAAGCTCCCAAAATTGAGTTTAAGACAACCGAGCTCAGATTTAGGGCTTTTAGGGTAACTTATCCAATTGAGCCCAAACTTTGCAACTAGAATGAAAAAGTTAGTCGAGATATTACAGTGAAGTTAGATTTTAGTAATAATGACCCGAAATTCCAATTTTGCCCTTAGAAATTGGAGTATTTACTAAAGCCCTAAAATGTTCAAAACTCCTAAAATTGAACTTAAATTGCAACGAGAACTTAGAGATAAGTTAATTGAGCTATAAAATGAAATAATGTAGTATATTTTACTATAAAAAAATACACGTAATTTTTTAGTATACCCGGTACAAATAATAATTATACTCGTAAATTAACTTTAAATTGAGTAATTATATATATATTGTGTTGAATTCATGAAATTAACCTTAGAATGTATCTTAAAAATAAAAGATATGCTAGAAACTTAATTATATGAGTAAAGTTATATATTTTACATGTTATTACATAGGGTATAACCTTGTATATTAATTAAAATAATTAAATCTAACATATAATATCTATATTTAAGTAATTGTTTAATAAAAGAAAAAGAAAAATTAATTAAATAACAATGGAAGGAGGCGTGGCAGGAGGATGGAATTGCAATTGCTGATTCAAAAGGTGCAGTTATAATATTTGGACACCTCATGCATAAAAAAAAAAAGAAATTGGAAAAGAAAATATGAATTAATTAAAGAAAAATCCTTAAACCGACTTTGAGGCACTATAAAAAGCCAAAATCATCAGACAAGATAGTTTTAGCAATTTGGAATCAGAGAAAATCAGAAAGAAAAATTAGAAAAAATCGTAGAAAAAAAAAACAAATTTAGAAAAAAACAGAAAAATTAGTGAAATTGTGGAATCCTAACCTAGAGTAGATCTGTTGTGAAACCCAGCCAACCCCATACGGTCCACCCACCGCGCAGGCCGTCCGACAATCGCCCAGCCGCCGCCGGCCACCGGAGCACCCAAGAACACCAAGGTCAAATTTATGCCCTGTTTTTCAATAATTTCTAAAAAATAGTAAATCCGCCCAGAAAATTATGAAAAAAATTACACATAGGTTATTTTAGACATGCTTTCATGTGATATTTTTATTTTTGAAAAATTCGTAATATTTAATATACTTTATTAAGAAATCTGTAATTCATCTAAATATATATTAGTGAAATAAATGTACTATATGATGTTGTTTCTAGCTGAAAATTTTTGTGTAGGATGTGTATGATATATGGGTAACTGCTACGTAGCCCAAATTTTTATTTGAATAATTTTAATATTTATTGAATTTTTAGGCCTGAAATTGGTTCGAAAATAGGCTAAAATTATGAATTTAATAGGAAATTATGAAATTAATTGATGAAATGGACATGTACTGATCTATAATAAATAATAACGGTATTAAGTCAGATTGAAATTAATTGGATGCTAAAAGAATTATAATTGGATAATTTATCAAATTTAGGGGTAAAATCGTCAATACGAAAATATAGGCAATAGGTCAAAAACTTGAAACCAAGTGATAATTGAATTCCCTATATTTTTAGAAGTCCATAGAAATTTTCGGGGAATTATTAGGTAATCCGAACTATTTACTACGAATTTATTAAGTAAAATAGCTTAAATTACAAGTTGGGGTGTATTTGTAATATTAATAGACTAAAATGAGTTAAATAGTTAAATAAAACCTATATATAGGATTGCTGATCGAATTGGGTTAAATGGAGATTTTTATTATAATTATTAATATTTTCTGATCGGGATGTACTTTAGGTGTATTAAAATTGAATAATACTTATATTATTACATTATAAGGACAAATTGGATAAAATATAATTTAAAACTGTAAATTTCGCATAATACGATCGTTTTTATATAATTATGTATAATTGTATTAAAATTCAAACTACCCATTAAAATCCATCTCTAGGAACAGGACTCATAAGATGTGTCGTTAAGTCTATACGAACTCAATGACACTAGTTTTGTTGAAATCGGATAACCTTAAACCAACTAGCTTATACCTATAACATATTCAAGAATATACATATTTCGGTAACTTTACCGAAATCAAAACGTGAATTAATAAATAAAAAGTACGTTTCGATACGATCAAAACGATATATAATACGTAATAGTATACATGATGTACAATATCAATAATTAATAATTTAATTCGATATATAATAATAACATGACTGCATATTATGGAAATAATATATATATATAACCATTTTAGATTAAACCCTAATGTTTTCGTAATAATTACGAAAACTAAATTTGGACCTTTTGTGTAATTAGGACTTTCCAAAGACGGCTGACGATTCAAGTCAGAAATAACGAACGTCTGAACAAGTAAGTTGGGATGGTAGCTTCGCCGCTGTTTGGGTACTATTTAAAAGTATCCGGAGACCCAAGAATACTTCTGGTTGTGTTTGTAGTTAGATGATTATGCGCATGCTATGTGTGTGAATGATACTCTGTTGTGACAGGAGTTTAACTCCTTAGTGTGCTGTTCTGCATATTTGCATGGATTCTGTATTGTGTGAACTTATTGGTCACCCCTGATTATCACTAATGGTTATTCGACTAAAGTGTAATTGGTTATGCATAATCACCCGTTAGGGAAAACGATTAAGAGTGTTAAGCCAAACACCGACTTCCTTCGATAAGGATAACTGAAATGGTCCTTTCCCCATCCTTAGTCGAACTAAGTGATAGGCGAGGAGGTGCGGTAAGGTTGGGGGCCGTGGTTCGAAGGCGGTCTTGGGAGGGGGGTGTTCTCCATTGCACAAGCCCGGGTTTGGTTTAACTTGAGTCGCGATGAAACTCCTCAATCCGAGTTGGAGCGGATGAAATTTCTCTAACCTCACAGTGGACCGGTTAACACTGTGCGATGTTTTCATTTGAGTGATTGCATTGCATTTTATCATAATTATTAACCTTATTTGTGATTGTATAATACTCTTCTGACTCCGCCCCACTTACTGAGCTAGTTGTGCTCACACCCCTACAGACTTTTTTGCAGGTGCTGAGTAAAGGCAAAGATGTTCAGGTACCACCGTTCTCAGGTTAGTGTGCTGCTGTGTGGGAAAGTGAGGATCGAGGAATTTAAGTGAACCTGAGCTTTTGTTTTGTCTTTAAGTTTTGAAGAAAACTAAATGGGAATTCCCTGGGAGCCCACTAGTTTTCTAACTTATTGTATATAAATCGTATAACCTGTAGTTTTTAATAAACTCTGATTGTAATCTTTACCCTAGGACGTGAAATGTTTGTATAATTACTATTGTAGCACTAAACAACAGATTGTATAGAACAAGTATTTTGTAAAAGCTCTACTATAGGTTTGGATATTAACAGATGTCAGAACAGACGTTTCAAGCTGGTTGAGTTGTATGCCTTGTGTAAACTGCGTCTACGATAGCAGCTGTGAGGTCAGCTTCTATCTTAGATTGGTTTACACGGCGGGACTGTTATGACTCTTCTTGTTCGGGGCGTGACACTACCTCCTAAAGCATACAATGACCCCCTACAGGTTTCAGTGGCATAGGCTACCTTTAGGCTAAAAAGCCTTGTTATTTGATACAACTAAGCAATTGAAATAAATAAAGGATAAGAAGATAGAAGGAAAGCAATCAAATTTCATTCAATCAATAAGTTCTATTTGAGAGTGTTGAAAATAACTTGAATACAAAAAAAAAAAAAAAAAGAGGGGGGCAAGGGTGGGGGAAGAATGAATGTTAACAAAACAAATGAATATAGCCAAACTCTACTAAGGGTGGCAATCCAAACCTACTGTAGACTTAAGGTCTGTATCACCCAATAAATCTTTTGCTTCACGATTTATCTCCTCAATAGCATCTTACAAGACTTAAATCCTTGCTATTAGCTCATCTTAACTTCTCATAGTGGCACGATAACTCAGTAATCTCTTAGCTTTGGCAGCAATGGGCTCTAGGTTGCCAACCTTGAATTTTAAAAGATGAGTCCCTTCAACACAGCTAATTAGTTGCTGTAACTTATCATCTAACATAAACCTCCAAGACTTCTCAAGTAGTGATGTAGCTTCTCCTAACATTTTCACTATGGTATTGGCTAACTCAATCCCCAACATAGGAGACTCGCTCCAAAAATCTTAGTCCATAGCCTAAAGTCTCTCTAATGGTTGCAATAGATGAGAAGGAATGTGAAATCCATGAAAGGATATTATCTCTCCTAGGATGGCTTTTGGAGTTGCTACCATATCTCTACGAGACAAGTTAGCAACTGGGGGTGGAGAGGCATCAATAGATGCTGCATATATTGCACCTCCATGAGTCCTTAAGCGTAGTAATGCATCTGCATAAGTATTGCCATCACCTACCTTGTTGACTGATAAAGTAATGTCCTATACTTCAGGGGAATTATTCAACTCTTCAATTCCATTATCATCATCAGCATCCCTGTATTAGACTGGAGATTTACCATAATCTACCAAGTCCTCATCATCATTGTTTGAAGCTACTACTGGTGTAACGGGGTCGTCTGGATGAACACCAAAGCTCAAGTTAGCAGCATTGTCCTTCTCGTGAATTGTAACAGGAAAGCCCATCTCAACCTACAAGAACAAAGAAATAAAATAAGTATATATATATATATACATGTAAAATAGCATGATGCATTTTATAAAGTTACCTCCTGAATAAATGCTTACTTGGTTTGTCTCGAATCAACTAGTAGAGGTAAAGGGTAGTTGTTTTTAAACTTTAAAGAAAGGTTCACCCCTGTTGTCTTACTAGGACATTCTGATTGTTTAATAGCCCTTCGTGCATCTCTACTGCCTTAAGACTTAGACTTTGGGAGTTTAAAAAAAATTTCATAATGATATACAGTAAGTGCATTAAGTGTATCACCTATTGATGCAAAGGCATAAGCTCGAAACACATCCAAGCAATTCATCCAATGTGTTAACCATCCGAGGGAAGCAACTCCAGAGCGATCAATAAAAGGAAAGAATAGTTGTCGCTTTCTAAGGTGAATCTTCCTAAAGTCATTTTAACATAGTGAGTGGCGGCATGATTTAGAACTCTCAATTGCGGTAATCAGTTAAGGCACTCCTTGATCAAAACCAAGTTGACGTACGACCCGATGGGGAGAGTACACCATGATTCTTCACTCTAAAAAGCAGTCGGCTGAGTCTTTATTGTCAAGAAGTGAGGGCAAGCTCCTTAGAATACACCATAAGAAGAACTTGGCTTGAGAATCAAAGATATTTTCTCAATTTTCCACCAAAGTAACCTCATCGTCTAAGCCAGGAGGATAAAGTCCATTACTATCTTCATATCCTGCAATTTGCTCAACATAAGGGCGGAATGTGAATTTACCCTCAATATCAATGATCTACGGGAGTGATTAATCAATTGATCCCTCAACCTAGGCTCTCACCCTAGGAAGAGCAAGGACGGGTTGGTCTTGTATAGCAGGAGGAGAAAAATGTCTTTGAAACTGCTCGCAAAAGAAAATTTGAAGAAACACCAGGTCTACATGTGAAATGATCACATATCGACCTTTTAAACGTATGGAAGCATAGTGATATAAGTCTAAGCATCGGTAAAGTGAACCCAAGTAGAAGGGGCTTAGAGCGAATCGCTCGCCCTAGGTAATGCGTATGGCTAAGAGGAAGAGTCATGGACTAACACCTTCCTTAGGCCCTTCGGGAAATATGAACAGAAAAATCCAGAACACAATGAAAGTAGAAAGTTCATACTTACAACGATTGGATAGAGAACGTATGGTTAGAAGATATAACTACAACACTTGAATTAAAAGAAAAAAAGTGACATGAAGATACTTACTCTTTCCTGCGACCTGGGCCTGAAACCTGAGGCTTATCCTTCTTCCGTTCCTCAAAAAAGATGTGAGCTAATAAGTAAAGCATGGCTTCTTCTTCTTGGTGCGAGTAGCTTGCAAAGCACCCATTAAGGATGTCTGAAAGCTGTGCTCTTTATGAGAGGTTGCCATAGTAGCAATGTTGGCTCATCCAAAGCTACGAAGATTCAATAGTATAGCTATGTCTTTTAATGTTGGAGTTGTCTCCCCCCATGAAGTGATAAATGTATGGGTCTAAACACTCTAACGTGAGATAATTGCCTGCCATACTGCCATTCCACTCGTTTGCGGGAGCTGCAACCGAGTAGAAGTGGCAATAGCATGGAGGACTTTAGCCTTCTTCAGTAAAGTCATGTATTCTGACTTCTCTGCAATGTATGCTACCCAATCATCTCATCTAAAAGGTAGCTCCTTCAAGAATGAGAATTGGGTACTAGAGAGAGATAGCTCTCTCCTCTCATTTCTAAAGCACAACAATGAATCTCCCCAGATGGTGTCTGTAGAATCAACATAAGGCTGGCGTTCAATACACTGGAGACTACCATCAATGCAAGGTGTTGCATAGGTTTCTCGGCACTTGGCTTTGTCCCAGAATGTATCTTCAAAGATAGTCTTATCCAACCACTTATCCCAAGGATATGGGATAGGTGGTGGACATTTATCTTGATGCACTAGTAAGTGCTTTGTTTTCGCTACTTCCATGCTTTGACTTGGATTGGTCTTCATCTCTTTTCCTGTAAAAGCACAAAACTAATATTATATATGAGAGGAAAAGCAATAGTTCATCAGTTCCAAGTTTTAGTAAGGACACCCAGTATAATGAAGAACTAAGCATTTCATGAAGTCAATATTATATATGAAAAAAAAAAACTCATGAGTCATTAAACTAACTAAAGCATTGAAGCTTTGGAAAGTATTGGCATTTAATGGGCTAAAGGATAGCAAAATATTAGAAAAAGAGAAGACTTAGTGATAAATCCTGCCAGAGTTTCATGGTGTTTCATATTTATTATTTGTAGTAGAACTATCAGTAGCAAGAGGGATCAATGACTAGGAAAGAATTATAAGACAACATGTTGAAAGATTAAGTACATGTAGGGGGACCTTAAGCCTTTAAAAAAAAAAAAGAAAGAAAGAGAAAGAGAAAAGAAGATCAATGAGACATTATTAGTTAACAAACCGGCACAAAGAAAGAGAGATCATGAGCAAAGCACCTATTCTGCCATAATGTCCGTCCTAACATTAAAAGTTTGTTCGTATGGGGTTATTGTAGGAAATCGTTAATAATAAAAAATCGCATCACACATGAAAGGGCAATAGTTTGGCAAGAATCAAGTGCTATGGCAATAAGTGGCAAAGATGATGAAGATAATATACCCTTATATATATATTCATGGAAAACTAAGTTAAGCTTTACGTGGAAAAGGTTATATAATGCATATGCATATATTTTAGTCTTCAGGATGCGGTCAAAGGAATGAGAATAAAAATTAATACACACACACACATATATATATATGAGTAAGTAATAAATAAAATCATAAGAAGAAGAGGATTGGAGATGGCAAGTAACCTAGAGTGTCCTATTGCTCCCCTTTTCAACAATATCGTTTGTTCACTAATTAATCATCTATCGATTGTGACAAGATTAAATCTATGTGGCTCAAACAGCAACCTTTTATCACCTGTAAACTAAATAGAAGGAAGTTAAGAATTTTTATCAAGTAAATAAAATAAAAAAAGAAAGGGAAAGTGATGAAGATTAAGTTGTCTCTTCTTAAGGATGTAGAAGACACTCATAACAGTCGAAGGTTGTGTTTTGTTTTTGTGTGCATTAAACTAAAGTTTTGCCCCACCTGTAATGGAAACAAGAAGTGAGGTGAATTTTTTTTTTTAAAAAAAGAATTATATTTTATATCTACAATTTCATTCAAATTCGGCTAGTAAAGAAAGAGCCAAAATATATGTTATATCTATAATTTTATTTTTGAGCCTCAATCACCTCTAAGTCAAGGAAGATGAATCCAATTGCCACTAAGACTACCTGAAGGAAAAGAATTATTTGATCTTGACACCTCGCTTATCTTGATCATTCACCTTCCTTATTGTTGTTAGTCCAATGAAGTTGAAAGAATTAAAAGTCGAACAAAAAAGAACCAATGATCGCTCTCATATATATATAGCCACATAAAGAGACTTAAAGATAGATATTAAAGGATTTGAATCTTTCATGAATTTGAAGAATAGAAAAAAAAAAAATCCAATTCAAAGATGTATATTTGTTGATTTAGGGTTGAGATATCTTGAGAATTAGCCCCTCTAATGAAGGAATATTTGAAGTTATCTTGGGATTTATTCCAATATGAATTTGACTAAGTGAAGAATTATGGAAGATGCACGTGTATCCAATATGTATTAGGAAGGGTGATATTAGATATTGAAGGACTTGATATATATATATATTAAGTGGATTTTTATCGATTTAGATAAGAAATATTGAGTTGGATCTAATTTTTCTTTTAAGTTTGGGATATGAATAATGATATGAGATAAAAAGAATTGTTGAAGAGGCTTTATAGATATATTTGTTTAGATATGGTAGTTGTAGAAAAAGATTCTAAAATATAAAGGAGAATGTTTGTATTGAGTTGTGCAAGTAAGAAATATATGGATTGGGATATGGATGTATAGGTCCTCTTAAGGATTGAAGCCAAACAAAAAAAAAAAACCGTACCATATGAGTATGCATGAGACACATACACACCCATATATACATATATATATATGCATATAACATGGCTGAATGAGATGTTCTGAAAGCTTCAGATTCCTACAAATGCTCCAATAGTTTTATTTTTCTGCTAATGATCATAAAATAAGGAAAAAATACTGAGAAGAGCCACTATACACATATTAATTGGTAAATCAATCTCATAAGAGTAATAAGTCAATAGTGTGATACAAAGGCATGTCTAAGTATGTGTTCTATGGTAGCAAAATAAATATTAGCATATCATACTCAGCTCGCTAGCAATCCAAGAGATGCATCAATTCTGTAGATATTGGAAGTGATCAAGTAAGCAAAGTCAACATTTAGTACGTCTACATAATAGTCGAAGAAACAACTTCTAGAAATGCCCTTGAATGTGTCCAAGGGACTTTTGGTTAAGGGCTAAAAATTGTTATATTAGTTATTGAGATGAGCCCGTTATTTATTTAGGCTTGAATCCTTGGGCCAGGTGACAGGGCTTAAGGAGTTCAGTTCATATTGGGATGATTTACGGAGATTTGGCTTGATGGCCTTGTAATAAGGATCATTGGATCGGCCTATCTGTGTCCAACCTTTCTCAGGCAGGCTCATGCACTTATAAGGAGGGCTACTAGCTTTGGGCTCATTAGCTAGCTCATTCTAGATAACCATGAATTGAGCAAGCTCCATCTTATGTGTTGATCACATAGGTTATCTAACAGATGCCACTATGTCCAAGAGCCTATAAATACCCAGCATTTTCTCATCATTTGGAACTCTTAGAGAGAGAGATTGAAAAAATAGTGTTCCACCGTGAAAACTCTACTCTCTAAGATCAAATAGCGTTCAGGTAAAGAATTAATCTCATTTGCTTAAGCTACAAGGTGAATGCTTAAGATCCCTTAAAGCTACCTTGCCTGTCACTTGTGCATTTAAGACATTGAGATTGCCTATTCCTCATCTCTGCCTTATTCTCACCTAATCATCCCTTCAGGTAACAATCTCGCGTTATTTCTTTGAAACCACGTATAGTACGTTACTCACGCAGTACGCTACTCACGCAGTACGCATGTGATCACTCCAATCAAATCCCAACATCTACACCAACTATTAGATATTCTTATAAATCTGCATTATAAATTAATTTTGGCATAAATTATAAATACATTCCTTTTATGCCTAGTTTACTTGGAGGTAGTAGAAAGTCCATAAAATAACTATTTTTAGAATTCTACGCCTTATTTACTTAAAAATTGATCAAAGAACTTATATTCTCGATAGCTTTTGTATCTCCTCTCCATGGGGAATGATTATTACTTTTGAAAGAGATAATTTTTTTGTTCTTTCTCTAGAAGGAATAAAAGGTTCAAACGATGGAAAATTATGTCATCAATTAATGAGAAAAATTAAATAATATTTAGTTGTTTTTCAAAGGCTAATATGGGCATATTGGTATTCTTATGTTATATTTTCAATTCAATATTGTAGGTGAAATAAATATTGGAATCATTATTCCTTACAATAAGAAATTACATAAAGTAAATAGGTCATTATGTTTTCCTTATTGAATCTATTCGCCTTATCTTTGAAATTAATTATCTAGACTCTTAATTCTTTAAAGAAAGTATTTACAGTAGTCTATACAACCATTTTACCCTTTAATAGATAATAAAAGGTGATTTTTATTATTTTATTTAAGGAAAAATTATAAAATAGAGTCTAAAAATACATTTTTAAGATTTAGGGGTTTATTCCAAAAATAAGGAGCTTAAGAGTATGAACCAAATGTAAAAGGGTATACCTATAATTTAATCGATCCATGGTCCTTATCTCATTTCTTGCCTAACATTCCTTGGTCAAGCTCCTAACGTACCTTGATGGTGTCCTCCATGTAGAAAAATTTAAAGGCCTCTCATTGATCTCTTTGAAATTTTGTGCCTCCTTCTTATTCAGCAATTTGACCAAGGCATGAAGCATCTTTATGCCTTTGATTACAACATGCAAAGCTACATACATGTCCATGTTTGGAATTGAAACATAACGGCAATAAAATGGGAGAGATTTTCTTTGATGGACTCATTCGACCACTACTTGATGAGATTAAGGGTGGATGACTCTTTCATAAGCACGTTGTTCGCAAAGAAGTGGTTATGGAACTAGCAACTGAGTTTATGGTAGCTAGAGATGGAGTTCGTCTTCAAGTTATTAAACCAAGTCCGGACAGTTTTCTTTAGGGTGATTGGAAAGTGATAGGAATCACGATCCAATCACTCGGTCCTGAACTCGTAGGCTTGCTAACTTGGCCCATCGAGCTATTTTCGGATAGTAGACACATGAAGAGCAACAATTCCTTCAATTTGATCTGCCAGACCTCTTGAGCCCTTTCGTTATCTCTCTCTCCCTTGTTACAAGACCCCTCAAAGAAGCCAATAAAGAAGTGACCGACTTAATGTAGATCCGATCTCCCTATGCCGATTTGCTTAGCTCCCAAGGTCCAAGCAAACAGTCTTTGAACTCTGAGCTACCAAGTTATCTCCTTGATGTTGACCTTAATAGTTCAGCTCAAAACCATGCCACTCCCAAGACTACGGATTAAGCAATTGACATACTTCCATTTTCTAACATCCATACTATCCTTTGTGTCGAAATATTCTTTTCTCTGTTTTACAGATTTACTTTTGTATATTATTTATTTCCCAATTCTAGTAGGTATCCTTTCTTACAATTTTTAGTAACGTTGGACTTGCCTTAATTAGGCCATATATATACTCTCCATTGTAATAGTCGTAAGATCAATCATTAGCTATAGAAACTTCTTTATTTTCTTTCTTGAGTTTATGTTCTTCCCTTTTCAAAGAGCCTTGACCTTAAAATGCTCTTATCTGGGCCATTTAAGCGTGAACTAATGGCGAACAACCTCTTATTGTAGTTGTACGTCATATTAACTATAACTTAAGCTCATGTAAGGCATTGGTGCATCATATCTATCATTGATGTATGGGAAATCTTACTCAACTACCGACTATCATTTAGTTTTTTGAACCATCTTACAATTCGAACCTACCCCTTGGTCATGTGATATCGATCATTATATGTTTCTTTCTCCAGTGTCTATATCATCTTGATATCACAACCTGACTACATTCGTGTAAGTTTCTAGCATTTTGGTGTTCTTGAGTGCTTTTGCTAAAGTTGCGTTATGTGAATAGGGCTGTATTAGGATTTAAACTATTATTATAGTACATAATGGGTATTGACCTAGTATTCTAAGTTGTGGATAGTAAGTGTGAAATTGCTCTATATTCCCCTATTTCTGTACTTGTAAAACAGAGCGTATAAGATTTGTTAACTTGCAACCATGTTGATTATTGTTTTGTAGCAGTTAGGTCTGAAATACTGAATTATTGTTTGAAGAAGAGTTTTGACGAGGATTATTGAGTAAAGGTCCAATTGTTTTAATTAGAAGAGTTAATATATTGAAATATCGGACAATGTTAGACTTTAGTGTCAAAGAACCCTTGCAAATCAAGAAAGTGGTGTTCAAAATGGTCAAGGTAAAAAAAGGAGTTATATAGCCCGATCTACAAATGAAAGGCTGGACAACTTTACTAACCTAGTGACTGCCGTATATGAAGACATGTAGCGACCTAAGGGAGGCTCGAATGAATACAATACCCCAGTAAGGCAATGACTGGGCTAGTCAAGTTAATTTCCCAGTTCAACCCTACTAAGCTGAAGGAGTGGATATAATTGCTCGATGAAGACTTGCCATGGATGAGATAGAAGAGGAAGGTGAGGAATTGTGTGATGAGGAAGAAGAATATTATGAGGTAGAAGAGGGAAATGTCTGAGCTCCTAAAGTAGAAGTCTTGAAAATGTAGATTCTAAGCTTTTTTTTACAAATGATGATGCTAAAGATTACTTGGATTGGGGTAGACAAGATTGAAAAATAGTTTAAGTGTCATGAAATGCTTGAGAATACCAAGGTAAGACTGCCCATCCTAAAGTTCATAAGATATATCGCCTTGTGGTGGAAGAATTTGCAAACTACTTGGCAAAGAGAAGGAGAGAGAGAGGTTAGATACTAAGATGAGATGAAGAGAGTGATAAAGAGGAGGTATGGACCGAGCTACTATCTATAAGATACATTCAAGAAGTTACAGGAGTTAAGGTAAGAAGGCTCAAGTGTTGATGCCTACATGAAAGAATTTCAAATGCTAATAATTGCTATGAAGTTGTAGAACCCGAAGATTGGATTATCTCTAGATTTATCAATGGATTATAGTATGAGATTGGATACATCCTAGACACGAGGGACATCGGCACATTAGATGAAGCTATCCGAGCTACCTAAAGGATAGAACGACATTAAGTGAGCGGATTCCAAGCTCCTGTTAGTAGAGTTTCCCACAGCCGATCAATTTCAAGCAAGCCTATACAATTGAAGCCGAGTAAGACTAGTGAAGTCTAACCTATTTCAACTGCCTGAGTAGAGGAAAAAGAAACCCAAAGGAGATTTAAGAGAGGACAAAGCTCAAGAACCAAGACAAGTGAGATCAAGTGTTTCAAATGCCAAGGATTCGGACCTATGACAACTTAGTCCTCGAATAGAAGGACAGTGATAGTGAAGGGAGAAATACCTACCTTTGAAGTCAAAAGCACTGACGAGGAAGTACAGACCAACCTATCTTAGGAGGAGGAAGTAATATATAATGAAGAGGGTAACTTCATACTCGCACCAATGGTATTGAGGTGAGTAATGACGAAGTCTAGCACCAGAAGACGAACAACAAGAAAACTTGTTTCACATTAGTTGTATGGTTAATGGGACATTGTGTGCACTTATTGTTTATAGTGGCAATTGTAATAACGTAGTGTCTATATCTATGGTTAAGCAATTGAAGTAGCTAACTGCACTCCACCCTAAACCTTGCAAGCTACATTGGCTTAGTGATAAGGAAGCCTTGCAGGTGACCAAGTAAGTTATAGTATCGATCTACATTGGAAAGTATTTGGATGAGATTCTTTGTAATGTGTTTCCTATGAATACGTCACATATTCTTCTTAGAAGACCGTAGATATTTGATTAGTATGTGATTTATGATGGGAAGAGGAATACTTGTTCTTTTGAGCATGAGGAAAGAAGGGTAAGACTGAGTTCCATGTCCTCTAAGTAAGTTAAGACTATGCAAGTTCAACTTAGCCAAGATGTGAAGAAGGAGGACCTACTGATGACCCGAGCTAAGTTATCTAGAGAGATGAAGTCAGAGGTACCAACTTTTTTACTAGTACAAAGGTTGCTTGAACTAAAGAACCTAAATCCCAAGCTACCTGCTGAGGTGAAGAATCTATTGGATGAATTTGCCAACCTATTCTTTGATAAGCTACCTAAGGGTCTACCTCTTATCTGAGGAATTAAGCATGCAATCGATTTATAGCTAGGAACTACACTTCTAAATAAACCAGCATATAGTTAAATCCTAAGCAAGTTACCAAGCTTCAAAGGCAAGTTGACGAATTGATGAAGAGAGGATATGTTTGGGAATCCCTAAACCCTTATGCTATGCCAGCTTTGTTGGTGCTAATGAAAGAGGGCATATGGTGAATGTGTATATATAGCCGACCTATCAACAGAATCTCTATTAAGTACAGACATCCTATACCTCGACTAAATAACATGCTTGATGAGTTATACAGAGCGAAGATTTTCTCTAAAATTGATCTCAAGTTCGGATATCATCAAATCGGAACGTAAAAAGGAGATGAGTGGAAGACTACATTCAAAATTGGCCATGGATTATATGACTAGCTGATGATGTCATTTGAATTATCAAATGCATCGAGCACATTCATGAGGCTCATGAACCATGTGCTCAAAGAACTAATCGAAAAGTTTGTTATTGTTTACTTTAATGATATTCTTATTTACAACCCCAACCTGAAGATGCATTGTGAGCATCTCCAAGCTGATTTCTCTAAACTCCAAGTTGAAAGTTTACACGCTAAATTGAAGAAGTGTAACTTTTTCCAAACTGAAGTAATTTTCTTAGGTTTTATTGTGAGTAGAGGATGAATATGAGTTGATGAGGAGAAGGTAAGCGTAATTATTGAATGGCCAATGTCGACCTGTTTTACTAACGTCTAAAGCTTTCATAGCCTGGTGTCATTTTACCTTCACTTCTTAAAGAATTTCAGTACCATCGTGTCCCTTCTTACTGAGCTATCGAAGACAAACATAGAGTTTAGATGGGGAGAGAAGGAGCAGTAGAGCTTCGAAGAGGAGGAAGAGAAATTAACTACCACCCCTATCCTAGCTCTCTCGAGCTTCGACAAAGTGTTTTAAATGGAATGTGATGCATCTGGATTAGGCATAGGTGCCATATTGATGCAAAAAGGTCAACCTATCGCCTACTTTAGCGAAAAGCTTCGAAGAGTTGCACTCAATTACTCGATATATGATAATGGGTCCTATTCCTCGATTTGAGCTCTAACAGATTGGCAACGTTACTTACTACTAAGGGAATTTGTGATCTACACTGATTACGAGTTGTTGACGTATCTAAAGAGCCAGGCTAAGTTATCCAAAAGACAAGCTAAATAGGTTAAATTTATGGAGGGATTTTCTTATGTCATTAAGTATAAGAATGGTAAGAACAATATAATGGTTGATGCTCTATCATGACAACATGCTCTCTTGATCGAGCTTTGGACAAGATTCCTTGGGTTTTCGATAATCAAGAGCTTGTGTGTCGAGGTTCCACACTTCAGTCCAATCTACACTAGATGTAAAGAGGGCCAAGTTGTTGATGATTATAATAGGGAGGATGGATACATGTTTGAAAAAGGAAAATTGAGTATACCAACCTATTATATGCTTAAACTATTAGTGTACGAGGGGCATAAAGGAGGACTATCTGGCCATTTTGGCAAGTACAAGGCCTATGAAGTATTGGCTTCTAGGTTCTTTTGGCTAAGGATGATGCGAGATGTTTAAGCTGTGTTAGTGAAGTGTACTACCTATAGAAAGACTAAGAGCTAAGTTAAGTAAAGATAATATTTGCCATTATCTATCCCAACCAAACCATGGTCCGAGCTAAGTATGGATTTTGTATTAATTTTATCAAAGATGTCTCATAGGAAGGACTCCATCATGGTGGTCATAGATCGATTTAGTAAAATGGTAAACTATATGTCATGTGCTCGAACTAGTGATGCTTCAGCTATTTTTGTTCTCTTTATGCAAGAAGTGGTCAAGCTACGTAGAGTACCCCAAATTATAGTGTCTAACCAAGATCCCAAGTTCTTAAGTCACTTATGGAAGACACTATAGAAGCAACTAAGCATCAAGTTGATGTTCAGTACATCCTGCCATCCTTAGATGAACAGATAGATAGAAGCTGTTAACTAGACATTGGGGACATTACTCCGAGTTGTTGTTGGACAGAACCAAATTGATTGGGATTTGTGTCTACTCATAATTAAGTTTGCTTATAATAGGACCGCATACAATGTCATGAGTAAGTCACCATTTGAGGTTGCCTACGGTTTCAACCCTAAGCTTCCACTTGATCAAGTATTGGCACCAAGCCAACTCGAGGATCAATAAGTTGTTGATAGATCAAATGCCATCAAGGCAATGCACTGAAAGGTAGTAGGCCACCTGACTCGACCTGCTTCAAAGATCAAAATGTAAGGCCAAGGATGAAAGATAAAAGAGTTCCAACCCAATGATCTGGTTTAGGTCCATCTTAGTAAAGACTGGTTCCCAAGCTTGAAGAAAAGTGAGTTGTCTCCGAGGGCCAATGGACCTTTTAAAGTGGTCGAGAAGATCAACTAAAATGCTTAAAGAGTTGAGGTTCTTAAAGAGTATGGAGTTTCAGACTCTTTCAACGTTACAGATCTATAACCATATATCCTTGAAGATGAGCAACCTAAATTCTAGCAAGATTTAATCCCAAATCTCGAACAGTCCAAAGGGGGTGATAAGGTTCAAGGTCCAATCACTTTATCTTGAGCTCGTAGGCTTGCTACATGAAGAACAACGATTCCTTCGATCTGATCTGCCATACCTCCCGAGCCTTTCCACTTCAATCTCTCTCTCTTTCGTCACAAGACCCCATGAAGAAGCCAACAAAGAAGCAACTAACCTAATGCAAAGCAGACCTTCTTATGTTGATTTGCTTAGCTCCTAAAGTTTGAGCAAACAGTCTCCAAGCTATCGAGTTATCTCTTTGATGTCAACTTCAATAGTTTAGCTTAGAACTACATATACACCCAGGACTACGGATTAAGCAACTAACACGCGTTCCATTTTCTGATATCTGTATTGTCCTCCATGTCAAAAAATTCTTGTCTCCATTTTAGAGATTTACCCTTATATAATATTTGTTTCCCTTAACTATTAGGTATCTTTTCTTGTAATTTTTAATAACCTAAGACTTGCCCTAATTGAGCCATATATATACTCTCCATTGTAATAATCACAGGATTATTCATCAGTAATATAAACTTCTTTATTTTCTTTGTTGAGCTTATGTTCTTTCCTTCCCAAAAAACCAAGACCTTAAAGTGCTCTTATCTAGGCCATTTTAGCATAGACTAATGGCGAGCAATGTCTGGTTGTACCTGTGAGTCATATCAAGTATAACTCGAGCTAGTGTTAAGCATTGGTATATCATATCCATTATTGGTGCATGAGAACTTCTACTCAACCATCGATTATCATGTAGTTTTTTGGATCGTCTTGCAGTTCAAACCCAACCCCTGGTTCATATGATGTCGATCATCATATGTTTCTTTCCCTAGTGTTGGTATTAGAAAAGCCTAGGAGGTGATTGCATCATAGCAACTATGCAAGTGTATCATTAACTTCAAGTGAGATAAATGGTCATTAGGAACACCTATCTCATCATAAAACTCCATGATAAGGCTCCTAGTTTGGGTGGCAACAGCTCATCTTAAATCTTCCTGGTGAAGAGAGATTGACCAATATAAAATTGGTAGGAAAGGTAATAATCTTTCTTTCTTTTCTTTTTTCTTTTTTCTTTTTTCTTTTTTTTTTTTGAATCTCTAGGTTCAAAGAGCAGTAGGAATTAGCCTCGGAAAGTGCATGGTAGTTGCTCTAAGCTAAGATTGGAGCATGACTATGTACAGTTGTTGGTGTCGTAAGCGGGACAACTACATGGTTATTTTCAATTATAGGTGGTGGTGGCAGTAATGGGACATTACTACTCTTTCTCATTAATCTCAATTCTTAACTCTCAATTCTTTGCTACAACTTAGGGCAGAGTTTCTCGAGTCAAGCAAAACATTCAAGACTAATCTAGTTGGCTTGTGGAGACCGTTTTAGAGGTGAGTTTAGAATAGTGTCTCTAGTTGCCAAATTGTGCTGTTGCTTAATCAATTTAATGTTCTCTTGCTTAATCACCAAATGTGGTTGTGATTTTGGTAAGATGATTAACATTTGAGGTAACCTACAAAACAAGCAAGTATAAGCTACAGATGGGCGTTGGAGGTGGTTCCAGTACAATCACTTCAAAATTTAAGTCAGTAATATGCTTTTAGAGGGGGTAAATGTATATAAAGTAGGTGAAAGAGAGTAAGGGTTAGAGTGTTTTACCCTTCACCTTGATCTACTATTTATAGGTGTGGTGTATTAGCTATTTGTGGAAAGAGATAATAATCTCAAGATCCTCTTTTTAACCTTGGATTTTTTTTATAAAGGATTTAACTCCAAATTTTTTAGAGCTAATGATCTCAAGATCCTTTCTCTAACTCTGGATTTTTTGGAAAGGATCTTGGGACATGCTTATGCTAATTGTAAACTTTTCTTATCTGCTCAAGCTATTTCGAATAATCTTCTTTTGAACTTATGAGCTAGGCTTGAGCAGCATAAGCCTAAAGACTCAAGCTTTATGGAGCTAGATGAAAATAGGAGCTTAGAAGATTTCTTTTGGCAAGGTCAATTAGGCTTTTGAGAGCTTATTTCAAGTTTCGACAAGGTAGTCTCTCAAGTAAGAGACTTATCTGAACTTTAGGGAGGTTGGCCAAGCTTTAGCAACTTAGCCAAGACTTCAAGAAGATCAGTTTAACTTTGTAATCTCAGCCTACGCTTTAAGAATCAACTTAGATTTAGAGGTTCAGGTTCAATATAGCCTATCAATAAGGAATTATTAAAGATATTGAAAACTCTAAGACTATGAGATAATTGCCGTATCTACAGTATTATATTATATTGGATTTATTTAATTTTATCCTTAATTTCTTTTAGCCCTAACTCTTGTAGGTTTCCTACTTAAATTTATAATTTCTTCCCTTTTTACTTATTAGACCATTTATGATGTCCCATTGATTAAAATTCCTTTTTTTTTTTTCTTTTTTTCTTTTTTTTATGGTGACCATCTCCCGTGTCTCATCCCCAAATCAAGGCTTCCTTTAATCATTACCTTCCACAAATTTAGGCGGTTGACCACAATTGTTAAAACGATGTGAGTACTTCCAGTTCCAGGTCCAACCATAGCGTATTATTTTCGACACAATAGCGATAAGACCGCAGCCAAACCAGTACACGTACAGCTAGCCGGTTGAGAGAAACCCATTAACTTGTGCAAAAGTCCAACATAAATTTGAAACTTTGACGTTTTCCAAAAGCATATCGGATAGAACATTCTCTTTTATTAATTCATGTTTAGTTAGCATCACGGTAATACAAATGGCACTAAAACGGTATATGTTGACATTCTCTCATACAATACATGAGATACTTATATTATAATTAAGCTTTATATATCATACTATAAAATGTACAAATATTACTTTATATATTTCGAACATATGGTTGTAACTCGTAGAATATAAGGAAACAATTTAATATGCCAAAAATGCAATAAAATATGTTACATTGCTAATGCTAGATTAGTGTTTGTATATGGTACGGCTATGTATAACACAAAAACTTTTGAATATATTTTTTATTAGGTGTATACACACACACACATTAATGCATATTGCACCTGCTATGCATATTCAAGTTTAATATCACGATAAAATTACATAGTTAATTAAATGTAATAATAAGTATTAGAAATATAGGAAAAAATTGGTTTAGTATATAATCAACAATTTATATTTGAAGTGCTTTCTTTTCCTCCAATTATCATATGATAATCTTTTTTATTAATTTTATTTTCTAAAGAAAAATTGTATCATCTTAAAAAATTATACGAGTCAATAGATAATATAAAATTGTTAATAGAAATGGCATATATGAGATTGAAAAAGCAAAGATTTAGTGATGAGTTAATTTTAATGATATTAAAATCAAGTGTATTTAGAGTTTAATGGATTTATTTGTAAATGAGTACGAAATTCATCTCTACCATGATGGTTACATTGATGTTATTGGGATTAGAGTGTGAAAGATTTAAGAAAAAATGGTAAATATGAAAGGAGAAAAATATTAATGAAAGGGAGAAGGGGAAGATATGAGTAAAGAAAATTAAATAAGTTGATAAATATATCCATCTTATGATATATTTTATAGTTTTAAGAATATAGTTTACTATTAATTTTTTTTATATATTATTAGATTGAGACTTAAATAATAATTTTAGGAAGTATGTATGTATTTATTTAAATAATAATTTAATAATATAGATATATATATTTATTTATGTTTGTATGTATATATTCATATAATATGGATAGAATATTAAATACATGCTTATTAACATTATCATTGTTACTATGTCATAAATTCATGGTTATAGTTACTATAATATTATTCAATTATGTACACTCTTAAATATCACGACAACAGAACTCTAATTATCGAGATACTTTTTAATATAATAATTTAGGATATATCAGAACTTTGAAATTAATAATGCTAAGATTAGGACTATTTTAAGATAAGTAAACTTATTAAAGTGAATAATACATTCGTTACCGTATATATAGATATTAAAATTATGTATAATAGTTTCAATTATATATGAAATAAATTGGTTGTATCACAGTAGCACACGATTTTATTGTCTAAATAAAATATATAACAATTAACAAAATTTAGAGAATAAATACATAGATGAAACACACACGCATTTTGTTAGCATGAATTTTGATAAAAAAAAAAAAAAGGTTAGTGAATCAAGGTAACCGTGTTTGGTTTATCCAACTCGTTAGTTGATGAATCAAAACAAATTGACTCAAAAAAACATGCATTAATCATCAACTTGCGTTGGTATCATGTTTCCTATTATATTTTCGAATTGTGTCAAAAATTATTCTAATTATAGTAAATTGGATTTTATGCTTTTAAAAGAGGATAGGAATTTAAAAGCTTGAATTTTCTTTTTTTTTTTTTTCTTTTTAAAAGATGCATTTACCAAAATTTTTGGTAGTGTATCGTATGAGGAGTTAGTCCGGTGGGGGGGTAAGTGCAGAATGGAGATCCAAACGGAATGCCATATTATACTAATTACCCCCATACAATACAGCAACAGCTTAATTGTGTTGTATGTGAAAAATATAATGCATTCAGCTCCAACACCATATCCATATCCATATCTTTATCTGCCATCTTCTTAATCTCAGATCAAATGCTCACAAATATTTTTCCTTTACTCTCAGAATCCCAGAAGAGCTTCCATTCAGAACATCCTGGCCCTGGGAGAGAGGGATATATTTTTCAATGTAAAAGCCACATATTCCGCGTGTAACTGTAGGTTCCAGTGTTGGTGGTTTCAGCCGAAGACATAAACGGTGATTATGTCATCCAATTTCAACACTGCCACCAAATTATCAACTTTATCTCTAAATTTACTACATTAATTTAGCCAAAACCATCCCAACCCCTATGTTTTATTTTATCAAAAAAAAAAAAAAAGGAAAAAAAGAAAAAAAAGAAGAAGAACCTTGAATAATAAAACAGAAATTGCCATCTAAAGCTTCAGAACGAAATACACTTTAATTAAAATCATAATTCTGTACAATTATTTTTTTTTTTTAGAAAAAAAAAAAAAGGGAGAGAAAAGTTAATTACAAGCAAGAGAATGAGAAAGGAGCATAAAAAAAAATAAACTAGAAGGAAAGATTAAGATTAGATGGAGACAGAGATAGATCGTCCAGCATACATATACATACATGAACTGAAACTCAAACTCAATCTTCAAAAATTGCAACCGCAACATAAATAAAAGAAGCAAAGTGTTGAGATCAACACGATGGCTTCGAAGACAGACAAAATCTTGAACAGAACATCATCGAACAAAGAACGCTGTATGTTACTTATGTTCATCCTCTTCCATCTAAATGCCCCAAGGAACTTCCACTTCCATGCCTCCTTCATCTTTGGCCTCTTCTTCAACAACATCCACGAATATTTCTTTCCCTCCTTCATTCTTTCTCACTCTCTTTCTCTTTGATAGTATTTTGATTTTTCTTTTTTCTCTCTCTTCTACTTCTGGGGGTTCCAGAGTCGGAGAGAGATTGAAGGAGGAGTTATGTTTATATTGGAGAAGAAAGAGGAAAAGAATATTTCAAAAAACTTGAAGAACACGATGCTCCTTCTTACTCGGGGGGGGGGGGGGTTTCCGGTTTGTACTTTCGTGGGGTTTTATTATTGAGGGTGCTTTTGGGAATTTCACGTTGACTGATTTCCATTGATTTGGAATTGGAACTGAGAGAGAGAGAGAGCCGCGTTCATTCCAAAAATGGGTCTAAGTCAAGGGTCAAAGGAACGTGATTTTTGATTTAAAATGAATGTACAACATCAAACATGGGGACCGGAGAACCGGAGAACCGGAGAGACCCATCTGCGTTTTATTTATGCTTGTGTGAGTTGTCTTGGCGCGTCATTCTATAATAATTAATTAATTAATTAATTGCATCAATGAGTCTTTCTTAATCCAGCCGTCTTACGAAAATTCACCTATCAAAGTTAACATAATATATATATATATATTGATTTCTTTTCCATACTTCAAAAAATTACAAAATATGTTATGATTTCCCACAATTAACTTAACTCGTGGATCAAGGGTCACAACTAAGATAAGTTTGAAACAAGTTGTATAAAACTCGAATTGAATATAAGGGTTTTCAAAACTTGTGAAAAAGCTTATATAGTTTTTAGTAGTAATTGATGACCTGTCTCAATTAGAATATTATACACCTAATACATGCCTTGCCCTGACATGTGAACAATTTTTTCTTTTTAAAGAAATTCTAATCTAATAAGCATCTTCTAATTACAAAAAGAAAGTTCATATCACTTTCAAAACATCAAAAGGAAACTTTGAAAAATATAATTTAAACAAACAAGTAAAATCACATTTCATCTACACCAGCAAAATACTGGTTGAAGATAAGAAGGTCATTGATTGTCAACAAAGCATTGTCCCATTGATAGAATATTAGGTTCAGCGTGATGGTTTCTCTTATCAACACATAAATCAACTAAAATAAGAAATTGTAATCAATGGGGTTCAAAATCTCATGTGATGAAAGGTAATCCTAACTAAATGGCATGAAAAATAAAATTTTTGGGATAATCATAAGGAAATAGATTTGTTATTATAAACTTTACATAAAACATGATCATGACTTACCTAAAACCACCGAAAACGAATGAAGAAGACAAGTTTTGGAACTAACTTATCGATGTTCTTTTTGGCAACAATTAATCTAAAAATGAAGTAAGTTTTGTGACTTTATGGAGTAATTAAGGTTGTGGAAGGGTTTGGGGGCGAAAATGTCAAGAATAAGAGTGGTGGGTTGGATGAGGGAAGTAAAGTGATAACTAAGGTTTGGTTTAGAGCTAAAGATGAAACAATAAACACTAAATGACTAAAGTGAAAAAAAGAAAAATGAATATAGAAAATTGAAGTAAACTGGGGATAGGGTCAAGGGATATCACACTTCATAATCACAATCATGTAAGGGTTTTATTTTATTTTTTTAAATTTAAGCCAATGATTAATTACTTATCAACTTAAGTTACTTAACTTTATTTATATTATTTTTTTTTTTTTTTGTCGCGATAAGGTTTTCCATCAATTTTTTTTTTTGGAATCTCGTAGTTTACCTCTATAAACTATTAAGTTTTAATTCAATTCCAGAACCATACCCTAAGCCTTATAGTGTAAGGCTTTATATAGTTTTTAACGTATTAAACAGGTAAGATATCCTATTATGACCCGCCAAGTTGCATCATTAATAGATCCTCAAAATTTTAAGGAAAAAAAAAAGAGAGAATAATATATTACACTATTGTCAAATCCATCTCAAATGGTTGGCCTAAACTTGTGAGAAAGTCAAAGATTAAAAGGAGAACTGGTTTCTCCTAGAAACAAAATCAGAGTTGAATAAGGCTTAAACAAGTTGAATCATAAGGGTCAATCGGGGTTTGACAATACCAATATATTGTTTGTTGTTTATTGTCTTTGTCAAATATTGAAGTGCAGATGGTAGGCTTGAATCTTAAGCAACGTGGGCTTGGAAACTTGATCCCCGAATGACGTAACTTGCAAAAACATATTGGGGATTGTTCCGGTATGAACCCTCTAACGCTTACGTTTGCATGCCATATAACCATATAATCTCCTGCAAGAAAAGAGATGCAATAGTTGAAGCGTCTTTAGTTTTTGAGCAAGGCACGAAGCGTACCATTTTGATGAAATGATCCACGACAATCATTATAGAATCTTTACCTCGAATAGTTCGTGGTAGTCCGATAACAAAGTCTATGCTTAATTTAGTCGATGGCTTTGTTGGAATAGGTAAAGGTATTGCTTTCTTTTGCTCGGCTCGGCACTTAGCCCTCTTACATACAGCACAGTTGTCAACAATTAGGTGCACATTTCTCCTCATTCTTGGTCAGAAAAATTGACCATTCAATAGTTCACAGGTCTTTTTTTCTCCAAAATGTCCAAGGAGTCTTCTACTGTAAGCTTCTCTGATCAATAGTTTCCGTAGTAAACAAGTCGACACACATGATTTTCTACCACGGAACGAGGAACCATCCTTTACGTGATACTCATCCACTATCCTTTCATCAATGCATCGCATGACTATGGGTCCAAAGTGTGAATCTTCAGAATACTGTTATTTGATACTTACAAACCCAAATAACCCGGTTTGCAATTCGATTAAAAGCGCATGTTGCCTTGAAAGGGCATCTGTAACTACATTGCTCTTTCCCTACTTGTATTTAATCATGAAAGTAAATCCTTTAAGGAATTCAACTCATCTCGCCTGCAGCTTCAATAACTTTATCTGACTTCGGAGGTACTTCAGCGATTCATGGTCAGTATATATGACAAATTCTCTCAACAGTAAATAGTACTACCACACTTGCACTACTTAGATTAACACCAAGAGCATCTTGTCATACACGAAATAATTTAATTATGGCCCTCTAAGCTTATCACTGTAGAAGGCAATCGATTGGCCTTCCTACATTAGGACAACACCTATTTCAATGCTTGATACGTTACATTTTAGCTCAAATATTTTCTCAAAATCAGGTAAAACCAATACTAGGGCGGAGGTCTATCTTTCTTTTACCTCGGCAAATATCCTCTCCTCCCTTTCTCCCCATTGGAAGTTGGTATTTTTCTTCGAGAGCTCAGTAAGAGGCATAGCAAAGGTACTGAAATTCTTGATGAATCGTCTATAAAATGAAGTCAATCCATGGAAATTTCTCACGTCGACACAAGTAGTAAGAGTTAGCCACTCTACAATTGCTCAAATCTTTTTGTCATCCATTCATAAGCCTCCTCCATTGATTATGTAGTCCAAGAATATCATTTCCTCCGGGAAAAAGCAACATTTCTTGAGATTTCCGAATAATTTCTTAGTATGAAGGATATCCAATACTTCTCGAAGATGCTTATAGTAACTCGTTATGTTGGCACTATAGACTAGGATGTTGTCAAAGTACATCACGATATACTTCTCGATTAGATGTCTCAGCACATGATTCATTAGTCTCATGAAAGTGATCAGGGCATTCGACAAGCCAAATAGCATTACCATCCACTCATAGAGACCATGTCAAGTTTTCAACACAGTTTTTCATTTGTTTCCCAACCTTATGTGGATTTGATAGTAGCTAAACTTTAGGTCAATCTTACCGAAGACCTTAGCTCCACTCAACTCATCTAACATGTCTTTTAACCTTAGGATCAGATACTTGTATTTGATCATAATCTTGTTTATGGCTTTGTTGTTGACACACATTGTCCAGGTTCCATCCTTTTTTGGTACCAAAAGCGTCGGTACAATGTAAGGGCTGAGACTTTCTCAGACATATCCTCTCTCCAGCAATTCATTGACCTAACTTTGTGACTTAGAAGCTTGCTCGGGATTCATCCGATAAGATGACTTATTTGGTAATGCGGCACCGGGTACTAAGTCAATGCAGTGCTCTATGCCTCGAGTTAGGGGTAACCCCTCAGGTAACTATTTTGGGAATAGGTCGGCATACCCATCCAGTAACTCTTTGATTTCTTAAGGTAGTCTACCCTACTCCTTCATTCCTAATAGGCGCCTAACTAACATGAAGGTCGGCTCGTTAGCATTGATGGCCTCTCGGAACTCGACTTTACTCATCACTACAGCCTTCCTCGATCCTTGTATAAGTTTTGTCTATAATTTATTAACTTCTCTAAGTAGCATCGGGTTCACTGTAATCTTCTAGTCATCCTTCTTGAAAATGTTTGTATTCTTGTAACCATCATGAATAACTTTCCTATCAAATAGCCACGATTTACCTAATAACACATGGGAAGCAAACATGGGCAGTACATCACAGAGAATCTGGTCTAAGTAAAGAGAGAATTTGTTTCAAAGCACTTGTAAGGTGAATAATCAGGTGAGAGTTGAATAATGAGAGTACTAAGATGGCTTAATGAGTAATTTCTGTATTGAAAGTTGGATATGATCTTGTGTACAAGGAAAGTGGATGTTTATATACTTGTCCATTAGGATTATTTTACATGTATGAAAAGATAAAAGGATATTTTACAATCACGTTACATGAATCATACTAAAAAGAGGTAAAAAGGATAAAGAATATTCGGTACGGAAGAGAAAGAATCATTTTGGAACATTGTATCAAAAGATACGTGTTACTTGATGGCTGGATGTCAAGAGTATGATACAACATAGGTAGAAATAGGAAGTGCTGGTAGTCAAGGGCCGACCTGATCTAGATTAGGTCAAGAGCCAATCAATCTGGTTAGGAAGTCGGTTGAATTGGAGTCAAGCGCTAATGGTCGATTAGAAAGCTCGGCTCGGCCAGCCTTTCCTGGGTTACCTTCTGAATCAGGACTTCGCAGCTGGGCAAGAGCATATTGGACACACATGAGCATTTGAGAGATAGGTCGACAAGAGGTCGAATCGAAAAAGGAGTCCCCGTCACGGCTATGGCTTAAAGCTAGTATTTTCCATGCAAGCCCTTAAAGTCCTTTAGCTTGGCTTCTTATGATCAGTCCAAGGGGTTAATTTCTATCATCTACCTGGAGGTCGAAAAGATTTATCCTCAAATCTAAAGCGGTTTTGGCTCGTTCTTTTAAGGCGCTCGTAGGGTCTTCTTCGATTGGTTGGTAAGGAATCAGATCGGACGCATTGAAGGTAGAGGAGATACTATAGTCGTTAGGTAACTTGATCTAGTAGGCATTGCAGTTGATCTTCTTCAGTACCTTGAATGGACCTTAAGCTTGGAGAGATAGTTTATTCTGTCTCAAGTGCGGAAATCGTTCTCGACTGAGATGTATCTATACTAGGTCTCTTGGCTAGAAAGAAATAGTTCAGCGACCTCGATTGCTAATCTCTTGTTGTCTCTGATTGAACTTGGCGATCTTCCTTGTGACAAACTGGTGTAGCTCATGTAATTCTTGGGCTCCTTCCACTTCAGATTAACTCTCTTCAGTAGCTGCTAGGGTGCTGATCATATCCAGGGGAATGGTAGGGTTAAGGTCGCAGAAGACGTCGAATGGGGTCTTCCTAGTAGTGTTATGGACAGCCTAGTTGTATGCGAACTCCACAACTAATAAGCATAGATCCTAATCCCTCAAGTTCTTTCCCACAACAGCTCTGAGCAGATTGCCTAGTGTCCTGTTTACCACTTCAATCTGGCCATCAGTCTGAGGGTGGCTACTAGACTTGAATACAAGTTTGGTTCCAAGTTTTCTCCAAAGGATCTTCCAAAAATAGCTTGAGAATTTTGTGTCTCGATTTGAGACTATACTTTTCAGTACTCTGTATAGTTGGACAATCTCTTGCAAAAACATATCAGCAATATATAAAGCATTGTTAGTTCGATGACATGGAATGGAGTATGCCATCTTGTTGAAACGGTCCACTATAACAAAAATGGAATTTTTCCTTCAGGATGTCTGGAGCAACCCTAGGATAAAATCCATGCTGAGGTCAGCCTAAGGTAAGGTTGGCATTGGCAGAGGCATGTACTCTCCCTGGGCTTCTCTTTTCTCCTTAGTACACTTACACATTTTATAACTACCAACTACCTTATGGACATCCTTAGCAAAAGATGGCCAGTAGAATTTATCCTTCAACTAATTGGTTGTATTAACTTCCTTAAAGTGACCTAATAATCCTCCTTTATAGGCTTCGCTGATCAATAGCTTACGCGTAGAGTAGTTTGGAATACATAGCCTGCGGTCCTTGAACAAATAGCCATCCTTAAGATAATGTCTTCCAATAACTACCCCTTCTTGGCACTGTTCAACAACGGAACCAAAGTGAAGGTCAGCAGCATACTGCTTCGTGATGAGTGAGAATCCCAATAATTTTGTTTGCAAAGTGGTCAACAAAGTTTACCACCGAGATAGAGCATCGGCGACCACATTTGTGCTCCCTTTCTTGTGCCAAATGACGTACAAGAACCCTTCCATGAATTCTAACCACTTGGCTTGTCTCTTGGAGAGTTTGTTCTGACTCCCAATATACTTCAATGATTCATGGTCAATGTAAATAACAAACTTTCATGATAACAGATAATGTTACCAAATAGTGAGAGCTCGAAAAAGAGAGTACAACTCCTTCTCGTACATAAAATAGTTCAAGGCAGGGCCAAGCCATTAAGTTTCTCACTATGGAAGGCGACGGGTCATCATTCCTACATCAGGACAGCGCCAATTCCCACTCCTAATGCATCGCATTCCAATTTAAAGGGCTTGTCAAAATCTGCTAGTGAAAGGACATATGCCAAGGTAAGCTTCTCCTTGATCTCGTAGAAGCTTCACTCAACTCGATCGTTCCACCTGAACCTTTCATTTTTCTTTATCAGCTTAGTCAATGGGATGGCTATTATGCTGATGTCCTTAATAAACCGCCTATAGAAAGAAGCTTGGCCATGGAAACTTCAAACTTCTGTGATATTCTTTCGTGTCGGCCATTCCAGAACAGCTCGGATCTTCTCCTCATCTGCTCAGATTCCTTCTCTTGATACTACAAACCTTAGGAAAACTACCTCATTTTGGCAGAATATACACTTCTTCACATTCCTAAACAGTTTCTTAGCTCACAAAATGCCAAATACTTTGCGAAGATGTTGAACATAGTTGTTTAGGTTAGCACTATATAACAGTATGTCATTAAAATTACACGACCACACATCTTCTAAGAAGAGGGCACAACACATGGTTCATTAACCTCATGAATGTGCTTAGTATATTAGTAAGTCCGAATGGCATAACCATCCATTCGTAGAGTCTGTGCCTAGTCTTAAAGGCAATCTTTTATTCATCACCTAGCCTCTTGCGAATTTGGTGGTAACCACTCTACAGATCAATCTTTAAAAATATCTTTGCACCATGAAGCTCATCTAACATGTCACCGAGCCTCGGTATCAGGTATATATACTTGACAGTAATTTGGTTGATCGCTCAGCTGTTGATGCACATGTGCCATGAACCATCTTTCTTTAGAACAAATAGAGTTGGTACAGTATAAGGGCTCATACTCTCCTTCACATATACTCGCTCAATGAGTTCATCCACTTATCTTTTCAACTCAGTAGCTTGCTCAAGGCTCATCTTATATGTAGGTCAGTTAGGTAGAGCGGTGCCCGACTGCAAATCAATACAGTGCTTTACACCTCAAACTAGTAGCAGTTCTCTAGGTAGTTCTTCCAGAAACAGGTCAAAAAACTCATTTAGCATACCTCGGATTTCTCGTGGAACATTCTGTAACTACCTTATCTCCATCAGCCTTCTAACCAATAGGAACATTGATCCATCACCTTTCTCAGTAGATCGGAGCTCTCTACGGTTCATCACCAGGGCTTTCTTCTTACTAGCCCGAGTGAGCTGATTGTGGGTCTCATTTACTTGGGATAGGCTTAGGGGCAACACTATCCTCCTTCCATCTTTAACAAAGGCATAGATGTTTTTATACCCGTCGTGGTAACATGTCGGTCGAACAACCAAGGTCGTCTAAGCAACAAATGTGAAGCTCCCATTGGGACGACATCGCACATTACTTCGTCCTTGTATACATTTTCGACACTGAACGGCATAGTCACTTGTTTAGTTACGTATAAAGCATCCTTATCATGAAGCCAATGCAACTTGTAAGGTCAATGATGCTTTGAGGTCAATAGACCTAACCTCTATACAAGGGATTGTATAACTTCTTTCGTCCATTATGATCGTGCACACTTGGCCTCTGATGATACACTTGGTATGGAATAGATTTTTTCTCTGGTCCTCATTAGAGCTTGGCAAAGAACTCAGTACTCACCTTAAGATGAGGGTTATCACTTCTCCCTAGTCGACATAGACACAAGTTTCCTCTTCTTCTTCAACCTTGGGTTTTCAAGCATCTTTCTCAAGCTCACTCCCATCGATGCTATCTACTACAACTCCTTGGAGCACCATGACACATCAGTTTAGGCATTCAGCGGCCATATGTTTAAAGCCTAAGCTCTTAAAGCACTTTGCCTCATTGATCTTTCGTCTGGAGGTCTGCTCCTTTTCATACATCTTCTAGGTTGGCCCACCCTCGGTTTAGCCTAAATGATCGATTCAGCCTTGCTGGTTTCCTTAGCTGTCTTCAGATTGGTCATTCCTCTCTTCGACCCTGTATGGCCTTCTCGGCTTGACTTGTATAGGTCGGTGTAGTACTAGGACTCGCGAGAGTGTTGGCCCAGGTCTACTTGGAACACTTCTCCTTTGCCTTTTGACCCTCTACGTTATCTTGATGGCCTCTTCCAATGCATTAAACCTCTATACCTCTACAAGATTGCGAATCTCATACTTAAGCCCAAAAATTAACCTTGACACAATACGGGCCTCTGGCTCTTCCACGTCAACTCGAATCATTAATATCTGGAACTTTCGTGCGTAATCATCAACAGATTGGCTTCCTTAGTGAAGCTCCTGCAACTTTGCGAACATATCTTGTAGGTAAGTTTCGAGCACAAATCTGCCTCTTAATAATCTTCTCATCTCATCTTGAGTCTTAACACCTTGTCTTCAATCTCTTGCTCTGGCGACATTTAGATTCTTCCACTATATGGTGGCATACTTAGTAAACTCCAACGCGGTAAGTTAGACTTTGACCACATCATCATACCCATAACATTTAAATACCTTCACGACCTTATCTTCCCACTCTAAGTATTCATCTGCATCTTTACTTCCACCGAAGGGTGGGATTTACACCTTAACATTATCTAGCCCTCAAGGAACTCGGCATCCTCGTCCCTGTGTTTGGTAATAATCAACTTCTTCTTCTTCTTCACTAAACCTTTCAACATCCAGCTCCTCATTATCCTCCGCATTCTCCTCTAACTCCAGTCTTCGTCTAGCAGCTCCTCCAACTCGAGGAGGTCAAATTAGGCGATTGCTTCTATTAACTTGGCCATAATATCTTTCAGGGATGCCTTCCTGTAGGTTTTATGATTGTACACCTTGGGGTTGTTATCTATTAAATTGTATTGCAGTGACTAGACTCTCAACAAGGTTTGTGAGTCTGTCAAGTTTATCATTAACTGACCTTGGGGTGTTACTCTCATTACGATCACGACCAGGTTGAGCACCACTGCTCTGGTCACTAATAACTCCTTGAACACTTGAATTTGACATAGCATAATACCTCTTCGAATAAATTAACAACTTCTAATAACTTTTGTCTCCCAAAGTTACTCAAATAGAATAGAGACAAACTTGCTCTATTGTTACGATGGAAAACAGAATAAAACAAAGTATTAATGAAACTACACTTACGAACACTTAAGCACATTGCAGTAGTTATGGAAGGAACATAGCAGCCACGAACAGTAAATGAACTAAAACTTCATTACAACTTCACACACTTCCTCACAGAATCGTGTTTTGATACTAGTAAAGTTGATGCGTCTCTAGGGTCAGACACACGGAGAGGCACTACAACAAAGCAAAACAAAAAAAAACAGGAAAAAGGTTAACAAAGTCCAGGCAGCTATTGAATGGATATGACTCATCACTCAATCCTACTCGGCCTACAATTTGTCAAATATGATACACTAGTCCGAATTGAAGGGATCACTCACCACTACTCCTTGCTAAAGGGAATAGATAAGAGTTGAATAACGAGAATACTAAGGTTGCTCAATGATTAATTTCTATATTGAAAGTTGGATATTATCCTGCATACAAGGAAAGTGAGGGTTTATATACTTGCTCACTAGGATTATTTTACATGTATGAAAAGACAAAAGGATATTTTACAATCACGTTGTATGAATCATACTAAAAAGGGGTAAAAAGGACAAAGAATATTCAGTATGGAAGAGAAAAAATCATTCTGGAACGTTGTGTTAGAAGATACGTATCGTTTGATGGCTGGACGTCAAAAGTATGATACAACATAAGTAGAAACAGGAAGTACTGGTAGTTAGGGAGGACTTGATCTGGATTAGGTTGAGAGCCAATTAGTCTAGTTAGGAAGTCAGCTGAATTAGAGTCAGGCACTAGTGGCAAGTTACAGAGCTCGGCTCAACCAACCTTTCTTAGGTTACCTTCTGGATCAGGACTTCACAGCTAAGTAGGAGCATGTTGTGTAAGCTTTCAAAATTGAGTTTAGGACAATCGAGCCTAAATTTAAGGCTTTTAGGGAAACTTATTCAATTGAGGTCAAACTTTATGACTAAGATAGAAAAGTTAGTCGAGGTGATATAGTGAAGTTAGATTTTAGAAATAATGACCCAAAATTCCAATTTTGCCCTTAGAAGTAGGAATATTCAATATAGCACTAAAATACTCGAAACTCCTAAAATCAAGCTCAGATTGCAACGAGAACTTAGAGATAAGTTAATTGAGCTATAAAATGAAATAATATAATATAATATAATTTACTATATAAATATACAAGTATTTTTATGAGTATACTCGGTATAAATAATAATTATAACCATAAATTATCCCTAAATTACGTAATTATATATATATATATTGCATTGAATTCATGAAATTTATAAGGAGAATATGTCCTAAAAATCAAAGTTATGTTAGAAACATAATTATATGAGTATAGTTAAATATTTTGTGTGATATATGCATGGGATATATACCTGTATATTAATAAATAATTAAATCTTAATAAAATATGCCTAAAATGTCAAAGATAAAAGCAAATCTCATCCAGTTCACTCAAATTGCAGCTAGGAAATTGTGGAATTGCCATAACATGCTATAAGACTTGATAATTGATGAATTAAAAGTTGATTCACTAGGAAAGAGCCACTTCCTACTTGCAATTAATGGAGGAAAAAACAAGAAAAAAATAAAAAAATAAAGGGAAAAGAAACTGACCTAAATCACTATAAATCTGTTGAACAACATCATTTTACATCTTTTGAAACCATAAACAATAGAAAGAAAAATCAGAAAAAAAAATCGTAGAAAATAGAAAAGAAAATAAGAAAAACAAAGCAAAATTCGTGCTAGGACAAAACCTTAACCTAAACTAATTTTGTTGTGAAACTCAGCTAACCCCATACAGTTTACCCAATGCACAAGCCGTCCGACAACCACCCAACTGCCACCAGCCATCGGAGCACTTATGAACACCAAGGTCAATTCCTTGCCTTGTTTTTCAATAATTTATAAAAAATAGTAAACCTACCTAGAAAATTATGAAAAAAATTTTACTTAGGTTATTTTGAACATGATTTTACGTGATATTTTTATTTTTGAAAAATATGTAATATGTAATATACTTCATTAAGAAATTTACTGTTCATCTGAATTTAGAATTGTAAAATTCCGTACTAAATGATGTTGTTTCTAATTGAAAATTTTTGTATAAGATGTGTATGATATATAGATAATTGTTATGTAGCCTGAATTTTGATTTGAATATTTTTAATATTTATTGCATTTTTTGGCCTAAAAATAGCTCGAAAATAGGTTGAAATTATGAATTAAATAAGAATTTATGAAATTAATTGATGAAATGGATATGTATTGATCTATAGTAAATAATAACAGTATTAAATTAGATTGAAATTAATTTAGTGTGAAAAAAATTATAATTGAGTAATTTAGGATAATTTAGGGGTAAAATTGTAAATACAAGTATATAGGCGATAAGTCGAAAACTTGAAACCAAGTGATAACTGAATTCCCTATATTTTTAGGAATCTACAAAAATTTTTAGGGAATTATTTAGAAATCCAAACTATTTATTACGAATTTACCTAATAAAATAGCTTAAATTACAAGTTGGGGTGTATTTTTAATATTAATAAGCTAAAATGAATTAAATAGTTAAATAAAACCTATATATGTGATTGCTAATCAGATTGGATTAAAAGAATATTTTTATTATATTTACTAATATTTTTTTTTATCAGGATGCACTTTAGGTATATTAGAATTAGATAATACTTATATTGTGACAATATATGGACAAATTAGGTAAAATACAATATAATAACATAAATTACGTATAATACGATCATATTTATATAATTACGTATAACTGTATTAAAAATTCAAACTACCCATTAAAAGTCGTCTCTAGGAAAATGACTCATAAAACATATTATTAGGTCTATACGAACCCAACGATACTGATTTTGTTAAAATCGAACAACCTTAAGTAATTTAACCTATAACTTTATCATATTCAAGAATCTACACATTTAACCTTACCGGAATTAAAACATGAATTAATAAATTAAAAGTATGTTTCGATACAATCGAAACGATATATAATACGTAATAGTATATATAACGTACAATATCAACAGTTAATAACTTAATTCGATATATAGTGATAATACTACTATAATAATAATAATAATATATATAACCATTTTAGATTAAATTCTAATGTTTTTGTAATTATTACGAAAACTGAATTTGAGTTTTTTGTGTAAATAGGATCTTCCAGTATAAAGATAGTTAACGATTCGAGTCAGCAGTAGTGAACGTCTAAATAAGTAAGTTAGGATTGTAGTTTCACCGCTTGTTAGGATACTATTTAAAGTATTCGGAGACCCAAGAGTACTTCTGGCTGTGTTTGTAGTTAGTTGATTGTGCGCATGTGTATGTATGGATGATACTCAATTGTAACAGGAGTTCAACTCCTTGGTGTATTGTTCTATATGTTTGCATTGATTTTGTATTGTATGAACTTGTTGGCAACCCTTAATTAAAACTAACGTTTATTCGACTAAAATTAAATTGGACATACATAACACCCATTAGGAGAAACGATTAAGAGTGTCAGGCCAAATACCGACTTCCTTTGATGAGGATAGCTGAAATGGTTCTTTCCTCATCCTTAGTTGAACTAAGTGACAGGCGAGGAGGTCGCGGCAAGGTTAAGGGCTGTAGTTCGAAGGCAATCATGGGAGGAGGGTGTTCTCTATTACACAAGCTCGAGTTTAGTCTTACTTGAGTCGTGATGAAACTCCTCAATTCAGGTTGGTGCGGATGTAATTTCTTTAACCTCACACTGGATTGGATAATATTGTACGATGTTTCATTTGATTGATTGCATTGCATTGCATTTCATCATAAGTATTAACCTTATTTGTGTTTATATAGTACTCTTTTGACTTCGTCCCACTTACTGAGCTAGTTGTGCTCACATCCCTATAGACTCTTTTATAGGTGTGGAGTGAGGTTAAGATATTCGGATACCATCGTTTCTAGGTTAGTATGCTGCTATTTGGGAAAGTGAGGATCGAGGAATCAACTAAACCTAAGCTTTTGACTTTATTTTTGAGGAAACTAATTGGGAATTCCCTAGGAGCCCACTAGTTTCCTAACTTATTGTATATAGATTACAAAATCTGTGGTTTTTAATAAACTCTGACTGTAAACTTTACTTTTGGATGTAAAACGTTTGTGTAAATACTGTTGTGGTACTAGACAATAGGTTTTATAGAATAGGTATTTTGTAAAGCTCTACTACAGGTTTGGATATTAACAGGTGTCAAAACAGACGTTTCAAGTTGGTTAAGTTGTGTATGCCTTGTGTGAACTGTATCTACAATAGCAATTGTGAGGTTAGTTTCTATCTTAGGTTAGTTTATATGGCGGGACTGTTATGACTCTTGCTATTCGGGGCGTGACATGCTGGACATACGTAAGGATTTGAGAAACAAGTTGGCAGGAGGTCGGATTAGAAAAGGAGTCCCCGTCTCGGCTATGGCTTAAAGCTAGTATTTTCCGTACAAGCCCTTGAAGTCCTCTAGCTCGGCTTCTTGTGATCAGTCCAAAGGGTTGATTCCTATCACATGTCCTCCTCAATCAGTTCTTTCTCGGTTGTGATCTCTTTTTCTTTAGGTTCCTCATCAGTGCTATCTACTTCTAGCTTTGGGACGTCTCCCTTCATGACCATTGTCCTTCGATTCGGGCACTAAGCAGCCATATGTCTAAATCCTTAGCACTTAAAGCACTTAATCTGGCTTATCTTCTTACCAGACCCTTGTCCTATCTCATAAGTTTGGGTCGACACTTCACCATCTGGTTGAACTTTCTAATCGACTCAGACATCCATCTTTCGGCTTGGCTTAGTACTCGACTAAGCTCGATGACTTGCCTGTTCGGGTCAGCTAGTTGATATCCTCATCGGTACTTAGCTCCTTGTTTGCCTTTCTACTCGTTGGGCTATCCTGATGGCTTCATCCATTGTAGTAAAGCGTTAAAGTTCTACAATGTCTTGAATATCACCTCTCGATCTAGTGATGAATCTTGAAATTGTTTAAGCCGGTGATTCCTTTACTTCGTAATGGATCATAAGCACTTGAAATTCTTGAATATACTCATCGATAGTCTAGCTTCCTTATCTCAGCTCCTAAAGCCAAGTGAAAATATCTTGAAGATAAGTTTCTAACACAAATCTGTTTCTGAGTATTCTCTTCATCTCGAGCGAAGTATTAATCTCTCGATAGCCCTCTCGCTTCCTCATGGCTTGGAATTTCTTCCACCACATGGTAGCATATCCGGAGAACTCAACAGCAATAGTTCTTATAGTTCTTACTCTCTCGTAATCCTTGTATTGATAATAATAAAAAACACGTTATACCTTCTCTTCCCATTCTAGATATTCATCAGCATTTCTAGATCGATTTCGAAATTCGAAGTTTCACATGGTTAAATGCTTTGGGGGCTCGAGGTCTCTCTTCCTCGAAGTACACTTCTTCCCCGTCTCCCATGTTTGCTAAATCAGTCATTCTCCTCACTTATCTACCTACTCCTCCACCTCGAACTGGTCAAGTTAGGTTATAACCTTTAACAGGTTGAATAAGTTGTGGGATGTTTTGCGTAGCTTCAGTCGGTCGGTAAGCCAACACGTAAACAACTTGAGTTAAGTCCATTAACAGGTTAGCCACCTCATCAAGTCTCTCGTTTGTGCTTCTTAGAGTTCCTTGAGACTGTTGGCCATGGTGAACAACTCCATTATTGTCATCTCCCATATCAACATTCACACTTGGGTAAGTCATTTTCTTCCAAATTTAAAGCTCAAACAAACACTTAAGGAAATTAACAGCTAGCAAACATAACAGCTAAGATGAACACAGTAACTTGCTTTGTTTTACACATACAAAAATAGAGTATAATAGAACTTTAAACACAAACTACGACTCAAACAAAACCTCCACTCTAATACCAAGATGGTGTAAATCGTAACCAAGAACAGATAGAGTCAGTCATTGGATAGGTCTAAGCTTGCAAAAAGCTTGAAAAGGAAGTGATGGAGAAAATACGAAAGGACAAATGCGAATGAAAAAGTAAGAAAAAACCCACAAAGAGCTATAAAGGATATGATACACCAATGAGACTTCTAAGGACTCACGACACAATTCGATATGACGCACGAATTGGTTCAGTGAGATTACTTGTCACCTAGCCTTGTTCAAGGATTAGGATTAGAGTGATGCCAAGAGTAAATAAGTAGTGTTTACGCAAGGAAGAAGTGCTCAAGTGTATCAATGATGATTTGATTCTGCTTATGGCTACAAGTATAGGGATATTTATACCTGCAAGTTAGGGTAATTTGCCCAAAAGGGAAAAGACAAAAAGGGCATTTCCTAAGGAATTAATGTATAAGATACAAAAGGGTAAAAATAAATATATAAGGAAAATAATTATTGGTATAACAGATTCTATACATAATTATGTACACGTGGCAATGCTGTATTAGTGATGTTGTTAGAAGATGTAGACAAAAAGGTACGAACAGCTTGCTTATTCGAGCAGAGGTGGCTTGGTTAATTCGGACTCTTTCTTTCAGCATCTCGACAGGGGTACGACTGAGTAAGCAATTGGCTACACATGTATGAGAATGAAGATAGGTTGTTCTCTCGACATTTCGCTTCTCAACACACAACATGCAAGAAATAGGCAGTCATTCGGCTTGGCAAGTAGAAGGGGTTGATAAGGAGATACTCAGCCTTTACATGAGTTGGCTAGAATAAGAGGTTTCATTTTGCCAATCCTTCTAATCTTCGGGCTCGGTTGCAGGTCATTGGTTTGGTAGCCTGATGCCCATCACAGCCATTGATTGTTAGATATAGGATGCAGTAATCATCTTAGTGGTAGAAAGAACTTTTTTTACTGATTTTGATGATACTTTTCATACTTTAGTAAAACTTAGTGATAATCGCAGCATTCCGGTATGTGGGAAAGGTAAAATTAGCATTAAGTTAAAAGATAGGTCCTTAAACTATATTTCAGAAGTGTTTTACTCCCTTAATGTTAATCAGAATCTTCCCAGTATAAGACAACTAGCAGAGAAAAATTATGACTTGCAGTTTAACAAACATGGCTGTACTATTCTTGATGCTGATAAACAAGTTATAGCAAAGGTAAACATATCTAAAAATCGCTTGTTTCCTTTGAAGCTTAATTATGATACATCTTATTGTCATGCTTCTGTGATTGGTGATGATAATTGGTTGTGGCACAGGAGACTTGGGCACTTGAATTTTGGTAGCATCGGTTTTCTTTCCCGTAAACAGTAGGTTTCTAACTTACCTAATATTAGTGCACCTAATAAAATATGCGAGTCTTACAATTTGGGTAAGAAGCATTGGCATATCTCTCCTAAAGAGAAAGCATAGAGAGCTAATAGGCTACTTGAGCTTATTCATTTAGATTTATGTTCTGTGGAGGTTCCTTCCATTGGTGGTAGTAGGTATTTTATTGCTTTTATTGATGATTTTAGTATGAAGGCATGTGTTTATTTTCTGAAGCATAAGTTTGAAGCATGCGATAGTTGAAATCATTTGTAACTTATGTTGAAAAGCAAAGTGGATATTAAGTTAAAATTTTGAGAATTAATAGCGATACAGAATATACTGTGTATGATGAATTTCTTAAAAAGCATGGCATTCAACATCAATTAACTGCTAGATACATACTTTAGCAAAATGATGTGGTTGAGAGGAAGAAGAAAACTATTTTGGATATGGTGAGAAGCATGTTGCGTAGTAAACATTTGCCTAAGCAGTTTTGGGCAAAAGCAATTACATGTGCTATTTATGTTTCAAATATGTGTCTTACTAGGAGTGTTCATGATAAGACTCCATGATAGGGATCGGGTTACTAGTCTTCTGACCCACAGCCAAGCCTGAAGACTAGAGAGACTGGCATGATAAATCCTTCTATTTCAACTGACCCTTGCCGAGGCCGAGTACTTCCTTGCCGAGCCGTATGACTACCCATCTTTCTGTAGTGCACCGAATTGAAGATTACTCATTCGCGCCTGAGCTAATCAATTACTTGGCATCTTCCTTGCTGAGAAGCCAAGAAAGAGAGACTCCGGACTGACTAAGCCAAGAAAGAGAGACTCCGGACTGACTAAGCCATCCCTGCTTGGACAAACCAATTGTCTGTACTTTTGTTCGCATTTTCTTACAATCCCGCCAATGTAACATTGCTACGTGTACAATATCATATGTAGAATCTGTTGCACCAACGATTGTTTTTCTTGTATATTCATTTTTACCGCTTGTGTATCTTGTACATTATTACTTTAGGGTAATACCTATTTTGTCTTTTCCCTTTTAGACAAGTTACCTTAAATTCTTGGGTATAAATACCCTTTGTATTTGTAAGCCGCAGATAGATAGATTATAATTAATACACTTGAGTATTTTTCCTTCCTAGTGTAAACATTCTATTGTTTTACTCCTAAAATCACTCTTATCCTTTCCCTTAAGTAAGATGAGGTGGCAAGTAACCTGACCGGACCAATTCATGCGTCATATTGAATTGTGCCGTTAGTTGTCGGAAGTTCCATTGATGCGTTATATTCTCTAGATTTGTTAGTGGGTTTTGCTTTCTTTTCATTCATCATTCACTCTTTTTATGCTTTTCCCCCATTAACTATTTCAAGCTTTCTGCAAGTTCGAACCCATCTAGCGACTAGCCTTGTTAGTTCTTGGTCACGGTTCGCAACATCTTAATATCAAAGCAGAGGTTTTGTTCGAGTTGACGTATGTTTTTGAAGTTCTATAATACCCTGTTTTGTATGTGTAAAACAGAGTAAGTTACTGTATTTCATTTAAGTGTTGTGTTGTTAACTGTTAATTTCTTGAAGTGTTTCTTTGAGCTTGAACCTGTGAGGAAAACGACTAACTCGAGTATGAATGTTGGTATTGGTGATGATAGTAGAGTTATCTACCATGGACGACAGTCTTAGGGAACTTTCAGAAGCACTGATGAGAGACTTGATAAGATAGCTAACCTCTTGGTAGATTCAACCTGAGCTGTTCATGCATTGTCTTGCCGACCCATTGAAGCTGCGTAAAACACCCCACAAGTTGCTTAACCTATTAGAGGCTAGAACCTAGCTCGACCTATTCGAGGTGGAGGAGTAGGTAGACAAGCAAGGCGAAGAATAGACTTGAGAGAGCTTGATGAAGAGGACGAAGAAGAGTATTTTAAAGAAGAATGTATATGAATCCTTAGGGCATCTGACTATGTGAAGCTTCAGATTTCAAGTTTCAATGGATTTAGGAATACTGATGAATATCTGGAGTGGGAAGAGAAGGTGGAGCATATGTTTGATTATTATCAGTACGAGAATTATGAGAAAGTGAAAGCTGCTGCTGTTGAGTTCTTTAGATATACTACCATGTAGTGGAAGCATTTTCAAATGATGAGGAGACGAGAGGGCTACCAAGAGATTAATACTTGGCTTGAGATGAAGAGGATACTCAAAAATAGATTCATGCTGAAAACTTACCTTTAAGATACTTTCACTCCGCTTCAAGAGCTGAGACAAGGAGGCCGAAATATTGATAAGTATGTTCAAGAGTTTCAAATGCTCGTGATTCATTGTGAGGTGGAGGAACCGCCAGCTTAAACTATGTCAAGATTTATTACTGGACTGAGAGGTGATATTCGGGACATTGTGGAGCTTCAATGATTCACCACAATGGATGAAGCTGTTAGGATCGCCCAATGAATGGAGAGGTAGAGAAAAGGCTGAATGTCAACCTGAATGCCAACTAGCCGACCTGGATAAGAAAGTTACCGAACTCTGTTGAGTACCGAGCTAAGCAGAAAGGTTGATGTTTAAGCTAAGTAAAAAGGTCGACCTAATGGTGAAGCGCCGACCCGAACTTATGAGAAAGGGTAAGGGTTTGGCAGAAAGATAAGCTAAATCAATGCTTCGAGTGTCAAGGGTTCAAATATATGGTTGCTCATTACTCGTATCGAAGAATGATAGTCATCAAAAGAGAACCTGAGGAGGAAGAGGTTCCAATCGAGAAAGAAAATGCCAATAAAGAGTTGATTGAGGAGGATGTGTTTGCTAAAGATTTCGACAAGTTACTCATGATTGTCCGACGCATTATGAATGTGGAACCCTCGTTAGAGGAGGAGTAAAGAGAGAATTTATTCCATACCACCTATAAGGTGAATGATCAAGTGTGTACCCTCATCATGAATAGTGGAAGCTACACCAATGTGGCATCAGCTGATCTTGTGTCAAAATTGAAGTTGCCAACTGTTGCACATTCGAGGCTGTATAAGTTACACTAGTTGAGTAAGAAAAGAGCCTTATACGTCACTCAACAAATATTACTGCCAACCACTATAGGGAGTTACTCTTACTAGATTCTTTACGACGTATTGCCCATGTGCGCTTCCTACGTATTGCTGGGTAGGCCATGATTGTTTAATAGGAGAGTTATACACGATGGCTACAGAAACATGTATATGTTCAAGAAGGATGATCGGAAGATCACACTGAATCCGATGCTGTCGAGAGAAGTTAATAAGCTACAGACAAAACTTGATCGTAGATCGAAGAAGGCTCTGGTGATGAGTAGAGTCGAGCTCTGAGAGGCCATTAATGCTAATGAATTAACCCTCTTATTGGTTAGGCGATTGTTGGAAATGAAGAAGCAAAGTGAGCTACCCTAAGAAATCAAGGAGTTGCTAAATGAATATGTCGACCTGTTCTCAAAACAGTTACCTGAAGGGTTACCCCTAACTTGAGGCATAGAGTACTACGTTAACTTAGTAGCCGGCGCCACACTATCGAATAAGCTAACTTATCGGATGAATCCCAAACAGGATTCTAAGCTCCAACACCAAGTCAATGAGTTAGTTGAAAGAGGATACATTAGTGAAAGTCTCAGCCCTTGTGTTGTACCTACGCTTCTAATGCCAAAGAAGGATGGAACCTGGCGAATGTGTGTAAATAGCTAAGCCGTAATCAATATCACGATCAAATATAGGTATCTGATCTCGAGGCTAGAAGACATGTTGGATGAATTGAGTAGAGTTATGATTTTCAACAAGATTGATCTTAAATCTGACTACCATCAAATTTGCATGAAACTAGGGTACAAGTGGAAGACTGTATTTAAGACTCGACATGGACTTTACGAATGAATAGTCATGCCCTTTGGCTTATCGAATGCCTTAAGTACTTTCATGAGACTAATGAACCATGTGCTGAGACATTTCATAGGGAAGTGTGTCGTGATGTACTTTGACAACATCCTAATCTACAATGCCGACATACCGAGTCACTGTGAACATCTCAGAGTAGTCGTAGATATTCTTCGTACTAAGAGACTATTTGGTAATCTAAAGAAATGTTGCTTTTGCTAAGAGGAAGTGGTATTCTTGGGTTATGTAATCAGTGGAGGCGGCTTACGAGTCGATGATGAGAAGATCCAAGCAATTATTCAGTGGCCAACTCTTACTACTTGTGCCAACATGAGAAGTTTCCACGGATTGTCTTCATTTTACATAAGATTCATTAAGAATTTCAGCACCCTCGTCACACCACTTACTAAGTTAACAAAGAAGAACACCAACTTCCGATGGGAGGAAAGGGAGGAGAGGAATTTTACTGAGATAAAAGAAAGATTTACCTCTGCCCTGGTATTAGTGCTACCTGATATCAACAAAATTTTTGAACTAGAATGAGACGCATCAGGCATTGGAATAGGCGTTGTCCTAATGTAAAAAGGCCATCTAATTACCTTCCATGGTTAGAAGCTCCAAGGACCTCGATTGAATTACTCTATGTATGATAAAGAACTTTTAGCACTGATTCAAGTACTACAAGTATGGCGGTACTATTTACTGCCAGGAGAATTTGTCATATATACCGACCATGAATCACTGAGGTACCTTCAAAGTTAGACCAAGTTGTCGAAGTGACAAGCGCAGTGGGTTGAATTCCTTAAATGATTCAATTTCGTAATAAAATACAAGTAAGGAAAGAGCAACAAAGTTGCAGATGTTCTTTTGAGAAAGCATGTGCTTTTATTAGAACTGCAGACCAGATTGTTTGGATTTACAAGTATCAAACAACAATATTTTGAGTATCCACACTTCGGACCCATAATTTCGTGATGTGTCGATGGGAGGACAGTAGATGGGTATCATGTAGAGGATGGCTACTTGTTTTGAGGTGGAAAATTATGCGTACCAAATTGTTTATTGAGGGAGCTATTGATTAGAGAAGCCCACAGTAGAGGACTCTTTGAACATTTTGAAGAAAGGAAGACTTCTGAACTGTTGAATGGTCAATTCTTTTAGCCGAGAATGAGAAAAGATGTGCACCGAGCTATCGAAAGCTGTGCTGTGTGCAAGAAGGCTAAGTGTCGAGCTGAGCAAGGGAGAGCAATACCCCTACCTATCCTAATGAAGCTATGGACTGAATTGAGCATAGACTTTGTTCTCGGATTGTCACGAACTACCCGAGGCAAAGATTCTATAATATTCATTATGGATAAGTTCTATAAGATGGTGCACTTTGTGCCCTGCACCAAAACTAACGACACTTTTGCTATTGCTTCTCTCTTCTTGCAAGAGATTGTGTGGATGCATGGCGTGCTAAGAAGTGTTGATGGGAATCAAGCTACAGGACCTCTGATCTGCAGTTAAGTTCGAAGACTGAAAGGGTAATCTTTATATTCTAACCAATCCCTACCGAAGCCGAGTACTTACTTACCGAGTCACTTTTAATGCCATACGGAATGACCACCCTTTATTCTATGTTATGTCGAGTTGATGACTACTCTAATGTCAAACCAACCAATCAGTCGGTATCGTCCTTGCTAAGAGGCAGAGAGATAGAGAATCAGAACTGACTAGGCCATTCCGACTTCGACAAGCCCACCCGTCCGTACCATTTGTCCGTATCCCCTAACAACCTTGCCAATGTAGTATCGCCATGTATACAATATTGTATGGAGAATTTGTAGCACCAATAATTGATTTCCTTATATATATTCATTTTTACCTCTTATATCATGTACATTGCTTTTTCAGGAAATGTCCTTATTGTCTTTTCCCTTTTAGGCAAGTTGTCCTAACTCACGGGTATAAATACCCCTATACTTGTAACTGTAACAGCCCAGATTACCTTTAATACACTTGAGTACTTTCTTCTTTGCGTAAACACTGCTTATTTACTTTTGACATCACTCTTATAATTTCCCTTAAGCAAGGTTAGGTGGCAAGTAACCTCACTGGACCAATTCGTGTATCATATCGAATTGTACCGTGGGTCCTTGAAAGTTCCTTTGGTGCGTCATATCCTCTAGAACTGTTTGTGGGTTTTTGCTTACTGTTTCATTCGTCTTTGTCACTCTTTCCGTACGTTTCCTCATTAACCCTTGTTTTCAAGCTTTCTGCAAGTTTAGAACCATTTAGCAACCGGCCTTGTTTATTCTTGGTCACAGTTCGCACCAAGTGTAGTCTCCGATAGAGACCAAAAAGTTCTTAAGCCATTTTTGGAGAACCTTGTGGCATCGGCTAGGGACTGAATTACTCTTTAGTACCTCATGTTACCCCTAAACTAACAGCCAAACGGAAGTGGTTAACTACACTTTAGGATCACTGCTCCGAGCTGTAGTGGGCAAGAACTTGGCTGATTGGGATGTCTGTTTGCTAGTGGTCAAGTTTGCATATAACCAAACAATACATGGCACTACTAAGCAAACTCTTTTTGAGATTGTCTATGGATTCAATCCCAAGTTGCCCCTTGACTATACCCCTATACCGATACCCATGTAAGGGAACCCCGACGCTTCAGCCAGAGCATAATCCTTTCAGCACATTTACGACAAGGTCACTTAGTACATCGAATAAGTTGCTAGAAGTGTGCAAGAAAAGACCAAGAGTAGGATGGCTAAAAAAATTTCAGCTAAGAGACTTAGTGTAGCTGCACCTCAACAAAGAACAGTTCCTGAACAAGAAGAGGAACAAATTATCTATAAGAGTGGAAAGACCCTTTAGAATCCTTCAGAAGATCAACGACAACACCTACAGGTTTAAGCTACTAGAGGATTATGGGTTTTCTAATTCCTTCAACATTGTCAACCTTAGTTTGTATCACCATGATAGAGAACTGAGTGATATCCCAAATCCAAATCAACCTGAAGGGAATGATGAGAATTGGGCTATTGGCCCTCCGACCTACAGCCAAGCCCAAGGACTAAAGGGACTGATACGACGAATCTTTCTATTCCAGTCGACCCCTATCAAAGTTGAGTATTTCCTTGCCAAGTCACTCTTCATGTTAAGTTATATGACTACCCATCTTTCTGTAGTACGCTGAATTAAAGATTACTCATTTGCGCCCGAGCTGATCAATTACTCCGCATCTTCTTTACCAAGAAGCCGAGAAAGAGAGACTTCAAACTAACTAAGCCATCCTTGCTCGGACAAACCAACTGTCTGTACTTTTGTCCGCATTTTCTAATAACCTCGCCAATGTAGCATTGCTACGTGTACAATATCATATATAGAATCTATTGCACCAACGATTATTTTTCTTGTATATTTATTTTTACCCCTTGTGTATCTTATACATTATTACTTTAGGGTAATACTCATTTTTTCTTTTCTCTTTTAGGCGAGTTGCCTTAAATTCTTGGGTATAAATATCCTTTATATTTATAAGCCGCAGATAGACAGATTACAATTAATACACTTGAGTATTTTTCCTTCCAAGTGTAAACACTCTGTTGTTTTACACCTAGCATTACTCTTATCCTTTCCCTTAAGTAAGGTTAGGTAGCGAGTAACCTCACCAAATTGATTCGTGCATCATATTGAATTGTGTTGTGCATCTTCGGAAGTTCCATTGGTGCATCATATCCTCTGGAGTTGTTTATGGGTTTTGCTTACTTTTTGTTCGTTGTTTACTCTTTTCGTGCTTTTCCCCCATTAACTATTTCGAGCTTTCTGCAAGTTCGAACCCATCCAACAACCGACCTTGTCAATTCTTGGTTATGGTTCGCAACACTCCACATAAAGCTTGGAATGGTAGGAAGCTTAACATTGGGCATCTTAAGGTGTTTGGTTGTGTGGCTTTTGCTCATGTACTTGATGAGCTTAGAAAGAAGTTTGATGATAAAGCAAAAAAATGTATCTTTATTGGGTATAGTCATGAGACAAAGGGTTACAAGTTGTACAATTCGAAAACTAAAAAGGTGATTGTTAGTAGAGACGTCACTTTTGATGAAGATGGTATTTGGGGTTGGTCTAATGAAGAGAAAATTTCACAACCAACTCTTATTATCAGTGTTGGAAATAATGTTGATGCAGATGCTGATGTATAACCTATGCTTAGAGAATCTTCTAGTCAAATACAAAGATAGCATAGGATACCTTCATATTTGGAGGATTATGTGGTTGGTAATATTAGTAGTTTTTTTAATGATGATTCTGATGGTATAGTTTATTATACTTTGTTTGCAGATTGTGATCCTTTATCTTTTGAGGAAGCTGCTAGTAATGATTATTGGGTAAAAGCAATGGATGATGAAATTCATTCTATTGAAAAGAATGGAGATTGGGAGCTTGCTACACTTCCCAAGGATAAGAAGCTAATTGGTGTTAAATGGGTATACAAGACCAAGTACAAGTCTAATGGAGAGGTGGATCGTTTCAAAACACATTTAGTTGCGAAAGGTTATTAGCAAAAGCCAGGCATTGACTTTTTTGAGGTTTTTGCTCCTATTGCTAGACTTAATATTGTTCAAATGCTTATTTCACTTGCTGCTCAAAATAATTGGAAAAATTTTCAAATGGATGTTAGGTTTGCATTTTTAAATGATGTACTTGAGGAGGAGATGTATGTTAAATAGCCTGCTGGCTATGTGAAAAAGGGGGAGGAAAACAAGGTTTACAAATTATGAAAGGCCTTGTATGGCTTAAAGTAAGCACCTAAAGCTTAGTACACTAGAGTTGATTCTTACTTTATTGATCATGGTTTTCAAAGATGTCCATATGAGCACACTTTGTATGTTAAGTTAAACTTCTAAGGTGATATTATCATTGTGTGTTTATATGTTGATGATTTAATTTTCACTGGTAATAACTCTAATTTGCTAGTGAAGTTTAGGGAGGCTATGATTGTTAAGTTTGAAATGAGAGATATGGGCTTGATGTCTTATTTCCTCGGTATTAAAGTAAAACAAACAAATTTAGGGATTTTTATTTCTCAGAATAAGTATGCCAATGATGTATTGAAGAGGTTTAGGATGGATTCATTGTAAGCCTTAAAGCTAAGTCAAGTGACCGTAGGATTGAACTTTAAACACAAGGTTTAGGGTGATCGGTTAAAGGATCCGATCAAACCCAAATTATAAACTATTGAGAGAAATATTAGTAAAAATGACTCCGTAAACGTGAATTTAAGAAAATAAGTAAGAAAATAGAAGACTATAAAATTTTCAAATTTTAAGCATAATAATTGCTAATTATCGAAAAGACGAAAAGTGTAATCTAATAACTAATAAATTACTAGAGATAGATTATATGTATACTAAAAATTTTAGAATGACCAAAATAATAATTAGGAATGTTCACATGTACACCACATATATTTACGTGTAGATAAAAATACGCGAAATTACTTAAATTGGCTAAAAACTTAGTAAATAATTAAAGAAAATTATAAATTAATTGTGAAAAAATCAGAAAAAAATCAGAAGGGTTGGAATGATGCAAATCTGGTCGTGGCAAGTCAGAATCTAAAAAATAAAAATTAACCAATTAGAATTAAGTAACATAAAAACCAAAAATCAAGGAATTGGGGCAATGTCATGTCTAATTAATGCATATTAATTACCAAAAACGTCTATAAATAGGGGAAAAATTTGCAGAACTCATTTGGGCAGTGAGGAATTAGAGAAAAATAGAGAGGCTCGAAAATTTAAGAGAAAATCTAGAAAACAAAAAAAGAAAAGAAAACTGTGCAGATAGGGCAAGTGAGCCAAACCCATACCTCACCACCACTTGGAACTGAGCCACCACCACCACCACCACCCCACTCTAGACCCATCGTCTAGGCAGGCTGACAACCTTAGACCGGGTTTGGACGGCCAGAGAGTATCGAACCGGGTGAGTCTCATAATTGTCCCGATTTTGTATAATTTCTTAAAATTAGTTATTTTGCCCAAAAAAATTATGAAACTTGTTATTTTGAGGTTTTATTATATTTAGATTTAGGGAAAAATAGTGATTTAGTTTAATCACGTCTGAAAATATAGAGTTCTTAACAAATTGAACAAAACCGAGCATGATTCGAACTAGAAATAAATAGGCTTAGGAGTGTAGTTTGGAGCTCAATTTTTTTCTGTAGCATGCTCATGTGATATAGAACAGTGTTATAAAGCCATTTTTTTAAAATTAATTTTCTAAATTTTTAAGTTAATTTTTAGCCCTAAAATGACGGAAAAATTGGGTGATTTTGGGTTAATTAGGTGATTAAGATACTAATTACTGATTTAGATAATAATTAGATGTTTAGGGATGCTAATCTCTGATGTGGAAAGCTAATCTCTGATGTGGAAACCTAATCCTAACCTTTGGAGTATTAAGTATGGTTAATTTAGGAAATTAGGTAGTTAATACAAGAAATTGGTAATATGTGAAATTAAAAATTAATAAATCTAAAAAAATTAGGATTATTTAGATAATATTATAATAGAAATCAGAATAATACTAAATCTGAAAAAACATTTAATTTTAAGTAAATGTCGCAAAATGTAAGATTTTCTCACATCGGGAATAAATCCGATACCCTAATTAGGGTTAGTGTATACCGAATAGTTTAGAATACTGAATTAAGCCCAAATAGGATATTTGAATACTCGAACTTAATGTGATTAATGTCACATTAGGATTCGAGCATATTTAAGACTTAGGAATCAAAATTAAAATCTAATTTAGGATTCGAACCTCGAAATAGAGTACAACGAATCATTAATACGTAATAGGTATACATGGAAAAATGAGTTAAATTATGACTTAGAATATGAATCCTTAAAGTATAAGTACTAAAAAGACCTATTTGTATTATAGGACACCTAGAGACAAATCGGCTTGCGACTAAGGGATTGAGCGATTGAGAAATTCCAAGTAAGTTGGGTTATTACTTATTGTAATAGAGTACTATTTGTGTGGTACTTGGAGACTTAGGATTGTATACGGTTGTGATTGTAAGTAGTTTATGCATGTATTTGACGTATCTGAATTCGTGCTGAAATTGTAATATGATGGATTTTATGCTATGATTGAATTTGTATGAATTGTTTGAAAACCTTAAATGAAATTTAATCTTATCCGACTTTAATGACCAAAAATGCCATGCATTGCAACCTATTAGGGAATCATTAGGATTCTCCAACCAAATACTGACCCCTTTAAAAAGGATAGCGCAGGATTGCATAATGGTCCCTTCTTCATCCTCAGTCGAACTAAGCGACAGGAGAGGAGGTTGCGGCGAGAGTGAAGTCAATGGTTCGAAGGTAGTCGCGGGAGGAGCGAGGTCTCCATTGCACAAGGCTGGGTTTGGTTGTGAGCTGCTGCATAACATGGAACTCCTCAACCCGGATTAGAGCAGGCGAAATTTCTCTAATTTCACAACGGACCGAACTGCGTTGTGCGATGACATTTGATTGTTACATTGCATGAAAATAATTGATTGATAATCTTGTTTGTACTTATATGTATTCATGAGTCTCCAATTCAACTTACTGAGCTAAAGTTGCTCATACCCTTATAGATCCTTTTGCAGGTCCCGATCTCTGAACTCTTCAAGTAGTATGCTGCCTTACAATTACCCAGAGGTTAGTCCTTTTTGAAGCCGAGGGTGTGAGGATCAATCTACTTAGTAATGGTGTGTAGTTAGAGTATCTTTATTGTCACGCCCCGAAGCGGCAGAGTCGTAACAGCCCCGCCGTGTAAACCACCCTAAGATAGAAGTTGGCCTCACAACCGCTATCCTAGACCTGATCTACACAAGGCGTCCACAACTAACCCGCTTTGAAGTAGACAATTTGCAATTTAAATAAATCATTTACCTATAAAAGTGAGGAATTATATATATATGTTATCATTCAATTATTGCAGTTAAAGTTTACAACATTTCTCTATAGTATATTCCCTAGTTATTACATTATTCAAAATGGAAAGTAATTCTAGAATAAAAACTTAGACCTTAAAATATGTATTTATTCTTCAATATTTTTCCTCACTCCCCAGGATCCAGCAGTTGCTAGCTTCGGAGTAATTGGTTGCCGCTTCTTAGCCAGCACCTACACGATGTCTATAGGGATGTGAGCAACCACAGCTCAGTAAGTAGGGACGGAGGACTTAAAACTATACCATATACACAACAAGGTTTTCAATCACTTATTAGGTGCAATGCATGTGCAAGCAAATGCCATCGCACGACGTTGTCCGGCCCATCGTGAGATTAGAGAAATTGCGCCCGCTCTAATCCGGGTTGAGGAGTTACCGTTAATGCAACAGCTTATGACCAAACCCAGGCTTGTGTAATGGAGACCTTGCTCCTCCCGTGACTACCTTCGAACCACTGTCTTCATCCCCGCCGCGACCTCCTCTCCTGTCACTTAGTTCGACTGAGGATGAAGAAGGGACCATTTTGCAATCCTGCGCTATCCCTTCCGAAGGGGTCGGTATTTGGCCGGAGAGTCCTAAATCCCCTAACGGGTTGCCATGCATGTTCGATTATGATTACTGATCGTATATTTGATTAAGTCCAATTTAGGGTGATCAATCATTACATACAATTCATACAATATGCGCCAAGGCAACAAACATAATCATAGCATCACCCATAATCAAGCACATGCACGCATTCAACTATCTAACAAGCACAATCAAGCATAATCTTAAGCCTCCAAAATACAGCAGCGTATTAATCCCAACTTACCTCGACTCCTCGCTCGCTCACTCGAGGTCCGATCTGCTCAGGCCATCGCCGGTTATCCCTATAACACGAACGTGGTTTCAGCTTTTCATATAATTGTTATAGGATCGTTTTATCCTATAATGCTTATTGTTAGGTTTTGTTTACGGTTTAATATGCCTAATTATCTAGGTATTAAGTCTTTTATAATTATTCTAGGTTTAGGTTTAGGTTTGGGTTCGGTCTCGGTTTCCGCATCAATTTCTAAATTAGGTTTTGGTTCGATTTTTAAATCCTAAACATGCTCGAATCCTAATGTGAAATTAATTACATTAAGCTCGAGTTTCCAAATATCTTATTGGGTCTTAATTTAGTATTCTAAGCTATTTGGTACACGCTAGTCCTAATTAGGGTATCGGATTTATCCCCGATGTGAGAAAATCTTACTTTTTTATATAATTACCTAAAATTCAATCTTAATTCAGATTTAATATTATTCTGATTTTTACTCTAATATTATCTAAATAACCCTAATTTTTCCATATTTATTAATTTACAATTTCACATATTACTAATTTCTTATATTACTTACCTAATTTCCTTAATTAACTATACTTAGTACCTAAATGCTAGGATTAGGGTTCCACTGCAGAGATTAACTTCCTTAAATATCTAATTAAGATCCAAATCAGTAATTAACATCCTAATCACCTAATTAACTCCAAATTACCCAATTTTTCCATCATTTTAGGGCTAAAAATTAACTTAAAAATTTTGAAAATTAATTTTAAAAAAATGGCTTCATAGCACTGTTCTATGTCACATGAGCATCCTACAGAAAAATTTTGAGCCCCAAACTACATCCCTAAGCCTATTTAATTTCCGGTTTAATCATGCTCGGTTTTGAACAATTTGTTAAGAACCCTATATTTCCAGACATAATTAAACTAAATCAACATTTTTCCCTAAATCTACATACAATAAAACCTCAGAATAACAAGTTTCATAATTTTCTGGGCAAAATAACTAATTTTACAAAATTATACAAGAATCGGGCTGGAATTTGGACTAATCGGTTCAGGTGGCTCCGGCCACCGCGGGCCGCCGTGGCCTTGTCGGCCGGCCTGGGCGCTGCCACCACCGTGTGGTGGTGGTGGCCGTCCACTCCCAGCTCCTCGTTTTGTGTGGGTTCCCTTTAAAACCCTTAACTGCACAATTTTTCCTTTTTTTTTATTTTCTAGATTTTCTCTCGAATTTTCGACTCTCCCTAATTTTTTCTGATTTCTAACTGTCCAAATGAGTTCCTGGATTTTTCCTGCTATTTATAGGGTTTTAGGGGATTTATTGTGCATTAATTTGGACAAGACAAGTGCTTTATCCCTAAATTTTTGGCTTTTATGTTGTCCTAATTTAATTGGTTGAATTTTCTTTTTCAGATTCTGACTTTCCACGACCATCCTTGCATCATTCCACATCCTTCTGATTTTTTTCTGATTTTTCCACAATTATTTTATAATTTTCTTTAATTATTTGCTTAGTTTTCGGCCAATTTTAGTAATTACGCGTATTTTTATCTACACGTAAATACATGTAGGGTACACGTGAACATTCCTAAATATTATTTTGGTCATTCTAAAATTTTTAGTATACATATAATCTATCTCTACTAATTTATTAGTTATTATATTACACTTTTTGCCTTTTTGGTAATTAGCAGTTATTATGCTTAAAATTTGGAAATTTTATAATCTCCTATTTTACTACTTATTTTCTTAAATTTAAGTTTATAGGGTCATTTTTATTGGTATCTTGTTAAATAATTTATAATTTGGATTTGATCGGATCTTTTAACCGATCGCCCTAAACCTTGAGTTCTAAGTTCAATCCTACGGTTACTTGGCTGAACTTTGGGGCTTACATTTATAGTTAAGGATGAAAGACTGATAGTTATTATGTAATTTGGTGAACTGTTGTGTTTATGTAAAACTTCCTAGGAAGCTCTGTGGACTTACATATAATTATACATGTTTATTAGAAATTTGTAATATTTATCATAATTGTAGTTTAACTGGTAATCGAACTGCTTACTTCAAAGCGAGGAGTCGTTGACGCCTTGTGTAGATCATGTCTATGGTAGGCACTGTAAGGCCAGTTACTATTATAGAATGGTTTACACGGCGGAATTATTACAATTCTGCGACTTCGGGGCGTAACATTCATGTAAACCAATCTTGACTCCAATTGAAGAGAGATTGAAACTGGTCAAAGATGGTGGTGGTGACTTAGTTGATGCAACTAATTACAAAAGGTTGGTTTGAAGCTTGAGATATTTGACAGCTACCAAACCAAATATTATGTTTAGCATTGGCATTGTTAGCAAATTTTTGGACACTACACGTCAATCTCATTGGCAAGTAGCTAAATGTCTCTTCAGATGCATTAAAGGTATGCTTAGTGATGGCATTTTTTATTCTTATACTAATAAGGTGGAGCTTGTTGGCTATATAGATAGTGATTAGGCTGGCGATACTAACATGAGAAAAAATACTTCTAGTTTTGTTTTTCATCTTAGTACTGGAGTTTTTTCTTGGTCATCTAAGAAACAACAAGTGGTGGCTCTCTTAACAGCAAAGGTAGAATACATAGCTACAATAGGATATGCTACACAGGTGATTTGGTTGAGAAGAATGCTAAGCGAGTTATAGCATCAACAAGTTATGCTTACCAAAATCTTTTATGATAACAAATCGGCAATTGCTTTGACAAAGAATCTAGTGTTTCATGGTTACAGCAAGCATATTGATATCAAGTACCATTACATTCATGACTTAGTAAAAGACAATGAAATTATGATTGAATTTTGTTCTTCCAAAAAGCAAGTTGCAAATATCTTTACAAAGCCACTTAAAGCAAATGTGTTTATGAAGCTAAAGAAGATGCTTGATATAGTGAAACTTGAAAACTTGGTTTAAGGGAGGCAATGTTGGAATTAATTAAACCAAGTAATACTATATTTTTTGTAATTACTTAAGTGTCATATTTTTATTGGTTATTAAAGTGTTTATGGTATGCCATATCATGTGTTATTATTTTTCTATTTTAATCTAGTTATATAAAATCTTATTTTAGGATATGAATGTCAAGAGAAATAATTGAAAAGAGAAACAATTCAAAAACCTTAGATACCATAAGCGTGGTTTTTTTCTTTTGAATAATATATTTGTTTGATCGAGTGAATTCTTATTCCTACATTTAAAGTGCTCAAAAAAGCTTCATAGGGGATTGCATCACTACATTTGAGGAGGCAACACCTCATCTTGGATTTCTTGAGTGAATGAGATCATGTTATATTAGTCTGCATTCTTTTTATTTTTATCATGTTGTATTTGACTACAGTAATCAATAAATGGTAGAAAATAGAGCAAAACTGTAATAGGATATTGATATAATGTTAAATAAATTTTATTTATCCTATTTGGTAATCTTAACAAAAAAAAAAAAAAAGTTTTTAAATTTAAATGAATATACAACAGAATACATGATAGCAAATATATGTAAAAGATAAAAGTATTAAGCTAATCATACACATAGAAGCTAGAAGACTGGTTGGGCATCATCCAGTTAATCTTCTCAATTGAAATATCAACCGTTATACGGTATTACTACAAGATTTTATATTTTTGGCTACGAAACCAAACTTTTATTCGTTCCTTAATGATGTTGCCCTTCCTGTAAGGCAATGGTTTCATCTTCAGTTCAATGGCAATAATAGAAACAACTGTTGCCATACTTGGTTTATGTAGTGGTTTCAAGTCCTCAATATGCAACAATAATTTCAAAATAAAATAGTGAGAGTTTGAGTCAATTTAATATAACGATATTTATAGAACTATACAATGGTTTGATGTTTAGTAACTACAATAGTCGTGAAAATAAAGCATTTGTTACACAAGGATTTGAAAACTATTAAGATTATATAAGCAATGATTTTACACGAGTAAAAGGTGACAGCTTGTACTGAAGGCAATAGTTGATACGAAGTTTTGGCAATGAAATAGGTTTGCAACCTTTATGGGCCAACTGTTTTTCATTGAAGTGAAAGCAATGGTTCATAAAATAAAATGCAATGGTTCAACAATAGCTTAAGGCAATAGTTTTCGTTTGTATATAACATTTTTGAACTTTAAAAAACGAAAATCATGAGTGTCAAGTTAGGTTCCAAGGAGATGTAAGTTGTTCGAGCTAATACTTTAAACAACATGGAGAAATTCAATGATCCATGTATAGATTTTGGCATTACTATTAATATTACCTTTTTATAAAAAGGAGACTATTAAATTTGTCATTAAAAACTTGAAGGTGTCTTTTTTTTTTACAACTATACTACAACTTAAGAGAAGAAGAATTCAAACTTAATACATTGATTAGGAGATTAATATTTGTACCACTAATCTGTAACGGTTAATAGGCCATTTATATATATCAATAAAAAGAAAAAAGAAAAAAAAAATGTACCCTGTTAATTTACATATACCTTTTTATTGATGGTCGAGATTTTCAATTAGAGGATTCATTAATGAAATTTTCAGGACTTAAAATAATCAAAATATATAAAATCATATGTCAATCATCTTATACGATTGTTTAATGGTTTGAAGCTTTTGTGATTCTTTTCTGAATCCGCTTCATTGAATGGAGGAAAACACAGAAAACAAAAAGAAAAAAAGGCTCCATATATCTATAAATAAATGTACTTTTTAAAATAATTATGAAGGACAATAATGAAAAAGAAAAACTGATAATTATTTTTTATTATCGCGCAGCTCCGTTGCTTGCTGAGGAAGTTGGAGGGCAATTTTTGAGGTTTCGTGGATTCTTCGTGAAAGTCAAGGTCAATTTAAGTGGACTTTTATTCCCATGTTTCTTTTTTGCATTTCTGAGCGTGTTCGATTATGTCGAGGATCGGAGTTTCCACACACGTGCTTCTGTTTGTTACTTTAAAAAAAAATTATTTTCTTAAAAAAAAAAAAAGAAAAGTAGAAGAAATTAGAAGATGTTGAATAACGATTATTAATGCAAAAAAACTTATGAAAGTGGATTCTTTTAATTTATTTATTTTTTTTAATTTATCATCTTGAGATGTTATCAATGATAACTTGATAACATTATATTTTATTTTTAAAACTTAAGATAATTAATTGTATATCGAAAGAAATTAAGGAAAGGAAGATATTGAAAAGTTGCAAATCCAAAATTCATTTATTATCCTATAAATAGCGACCATAAGTAAACGAAAGTTCCACGTCGATCAATTTTAAAATCTTAATCAATTTTATGCAAATCGTGAATGGATAAAATAGTCAAATTATGCCTCTCAATCCAACCAAACCTTTTTTTTTTTTTAAATAAAAATTTTGTGCATTTTTTCAAGAGGTAGTTTGAAACCAAAATTTGTTGAATCTGCTTGATCTGGAAACGTGTGTGTAGTGTAGTATAGCAAAGCAAGTACATTTTTCACTTACTGGTGCTAATATTCCATTTCCATTGTATTCCCAGTAGTAGTGGCGTGTCGGAACACGCATGATTAAGAAACAGTCGGAAAGAGAATATGCCCTAGGAAAAGTAATGAAAACACAGATCATAAATCGTATATTGTCCCTTTACAATTGTGGAGTTCAAAATCAAAAGATTGGGTGGTGGGAGTGATATGATAGGGATCAGAATATATGCTATGCTGCTCTGCATTATCATGAATTGGAATCGGGCAACGCAATACTCCAAATATTTTTAAAGCTAGTATATTCATATTCTTGCCGAAAGAACTTCAAAGAAAAGGCGGAAAGCTACTCTTCCTCTCATTCAATTCAGAGTGGTGGCACCGCTCATCTTAAAAAATGACAAAGACGGAAAAGAAAGTAGGAAAGGGGCCTCCGGCTTTGGTATCCATTGGGCTATGTCGGCTGGTTATCCGAACCAACAACTAACTTTAAAAAGTCATGACTCAAAACCAATTTTATGTTGATATGCTCCGGAGAACCAAGCCTAGGTGATTAGGCATGCTTGGGATCCCTCGAGCACCTCTTAGGCCGAATCCTTAGTTCTCCTTTCGGCAAGCCAACCGACCGAGGCCTTAAAGATTGTTACAGCCTAAACCCAAACACGAGCAGACAATTGATGTGTTGAACATCCACTTAATGCGCTTGATGTGGCCTCGAGCACTCCTCCAACCTCAACCAACAAAAGAAATCGGAAGCCTTTGGTTGAGTCTTGGGGCACCCAACTCCTTGGTACTAGAGTCTCAAGGACTCAAGGTCTTCGAGCTAACTGTCACCTAACCCAACAAATCCACTTCAACCTTAATACCCTAAGTATACTAGCTGCTCAGCGCACGTGCTTAAGAACACAACATCTAAAGCAACCTTGATCAAGTCCATTTTCTCCCTTCGTTACATGACAACCTACAGTACAATCTAAGAGTCTAACCACCTAGGCTATGGCAATTGTCCATGTTGATGGGACAATCACCCTTCCCGAGGTTTACCAATGAGTAGAAAGGAGCTATCGTTTCTCATATCGAGCATGCCTCAATGCTTAGATTGTGTACAAACCAATCCTTGTTTGATATGTGTCTCCAATAAGTAAGTTTTATGCCATATAAATAAGGTATAAAGCTACAAGTATAAAGTTCTTCTCCCAAGCACTCCTTACACTTACAGGACATCAAAACGCTCTCTTTCTATCCTTAAATATACTCTTCTTACAAACTTTGGCATCGGAGGGCCCTTATTAGCAACATTATAGGGGGTTTTCTTACAGGTCCATTGTCACTCATGCCTACTGGACCATTGAGAGACCACTAAAGAACCACCTTAATGACAAACATTATCATCGCTTGACACCCATCATTTCCATAGATCCACCAACATGGCTAAGAGCAAAAACACAAATACGTAACCATCGCACCATAATGATGGTAATAGTCACCACCACCATGGCAAATGACTTACTAACCTTCGAATTTCGAATAGAGAAAGGTCATGTTCAACTAGATGATAGAGGATAATAAAAATAGATCTAAGAAAATGCCAATTTATGGTGAGAAATAGCGGCCTTACATAAGTTAAAAAACTAGAGCAAATCCCAAGTATCCTTCTATCAGCTTGTCAAGTAGCCCAAGCAAACAAAGTAGTGGCTCCTTAACTCCATCAATGAACCTTGTTGTAAGCCCCAAAGTTCAGCCAAGTAACCGTAGGATTGAACTTAGATACCAAGGTTTAGGGTGATCGGTTAAAAGATCCGATCAAACCTAAATTATAAACTATTGAGAAGAATATTAGTAAAAATGACTCCGTAAACTTAAATTTAAGAAAATAAGAAATAAAATAGGAGACTATAAAATTTTTAAATTTTAAGCATAATAATTGCTAATTACTGAAAAGGCAAAAAGTGTAATTTAATAACTAATAAATTATTAGAGATGGATTATATGTATACTAAAAATTTTAGAATGACCAAAATAATATTTAGGAATGTTCACGTGTACCCCACATGTATTTACGTGTAGATAAAAATACGCGTAATTACCTAATTTGGCCAAAAACTAAGCAAATAATTAAAGAAAATTATAAAATAATTATGGAAAAATCAGAAGAGGATAAGATGCATCAATATCAGGTCGTGGCATGTCAGGATAAGAAAAAGAAAAATTAGCCAATAAAAATTGAACAACTTAAAAGCCAAAAATTAAGGAATTTGGACAAATTCTTGTCAAATTAATGCATATTAATTACAGCAAATGTCTATAAATAGGGAAAAAATTTACAGAGCTCATTTGGACAGTTTGGAAAGTGAGAAAATTAGGGAGAGTCAAAAATTCGAGAGAAAATCCAGAAAATAAAAAAAAATAAGAAAAACTATGCAGTTAGGGCATTTAAAGGGAACCCTTACCAGACGAGCAGCTGGAAGTGGACGGCCACCGCCACCACACAGTGGTGGCAATGCCCAGGCCGGCCGACAAGGCCACGGCGGCCCGCGGTGGCCGAAGCCACCCATACCGGTGAGTCCAATTTCCAGCCCGATTCTTGTGAAATTTTGTAAAAATAGTAAATATAATTATAAAATTATGAACTTTGTTATTCTGAGATATTTTTGTATGTAGTTTGTAGGAAAAATATTATTTTAATGAAATTATGTTCCGTAATATATGGTCCTTAAGAAATCGTGCAAAACCGAGCATGTTTCGGTTTAGAAATAAATGACCTTAGGAGTGTAGTTTCAAGTCCAAAATTTTTTTGTGGATTACTTAGATGATATAGAACAGTGATATGAAGCCCGTTTTCAAAAATTAATTTTCGAAATTTTTAGATAATTTTTAGGCCCTAAAATGAGGTATAAAATGAGTAATTTAAGATTAATTAAGTAATTAAATTATTAATTACTGACTTAGTGAATAAGTAGATGTTTTAGGATGTTGAAATCTAATGGTGTATGATACTTGTAGGATTTAGGGTGTTAGATGTAATTATTAGGTTAATTATGTAGTAAATGAGTAATAGGAAAAATAGTTAATTTTGTAAATTAGGGAAATTTGGAGTAAAATCTGATTTAGGATGGATTTAGACATTTTGAAATAATAATTTCTGTTTAGAGATGGTAATTGGGGTAATAGAAATATTAGAAATGCATTATGTGCATAATATGCAATAATGCATAATGTGTAATTTTTGAAAATATAATAAATAGAAAATATTAGGATAAAAATTGATATTATATAAATAATAGGGATATATAATAAATCTGATAAGAAAACTTGAATTTATGTAATTATATGAAAAATGTAAAAATTTCTCACATTAGGAGTAAATTCGGTACATAAATAGGGATTTAAGTGTATCGGATGGAATAAAATACTAATTAGAGTTAATAATGGTATTTAGGAGATCGGGAAGTAATGTGATTAATTTCACATTATGGGTTAAAACGGATTTCTAGGGTTGGAATTTAAAACATTACCTAGAAATCGAACTAAAACCTAATTTAGAAATCGATGCAAAAATCGAACCTGAACCTAACCCCAAACTTAGAATAATTGTAAAAGACTTAATACCTAGATAATTAGGCATATTAAACCTTAAACAAAACCTAACAATAAGCGTTATAGGATAAAACAAACTTATAATATTTATATGAAAAGCTGAAACCACGTTCGTGTTATAGGGATGATCGGCGATGGCCTGAGCAAATCGGACCTCGAGTGAGTGAGCGAGGAGTCGAGGTAAGTTGGGATTAATACGATGCTGTATTTTGGAGGCTTAAGATTATGCTTGGTTGTGCTTGTTAGATAGCTTAAATGTGTGCATGTGCTTGATTATGGGTGATGCTATGATTCTGTTTATTGCTCTGGCAAATATTGTATGAATTATATGTAATGATTGATCACCCTAAACTGGACTTAATTAAATATCCGACCAGTAATCATAATCGGACATGCATGGCAACCCGTTAGGGGAACTTAGGAATCTCCGGCCAAATACCGACCCCTTCGGAAGGGATAGCGCAGGATTACAAAATGGTCCCTTCTTCATCCTCAGTCGAACTAAGTGACAGGAGAGGAGGTCGCGGCGAGGGTGAAGGCAGTGGTTCGAAGGTAGTCGCGGGAGGAGCAAGGTCTCCATTACACACGCCTGGGTTTGGTCGTGAGCTGTTGCATTAACGACAACTCCTCAACTCGGATTAGAGTGGGCGCAATTTCTCTAATCTTACGACGGGCCGTCGTGCGATGGCATTTGCTTGCACATGCATTGCACCTAATAAGTGATTGAAAACCTTGTTGTGTGTATGGTGTAGTTTTAAGTCCTCCGTCCCTACTTACTGAGCTGTGGTTGCTCACATCCCTATAGACGTCGTGCAGGTGCTGGCTAAGAAGCGGCAACCAATTACTTAGAAGCTAGCACCTGCTGGATCCTGGGGAGTGAGGAAAAACATTGAAGAATAAACACATATTTTAAGGTCTAAGTTTTTACTTTAGAATTATTTTTCATTTCCGAATGATGTAATAACTAGGAGATATATTATAGAGGAATATTGTAAACTTTAACTGCAGTAACTGAATTATAATATATATATATATTTCCTCACTTTCTTAGGTAAATGATTTGTTTAATTTACAAATTGTCTACTTCAAAGCGGGTTAGTCGTGGATGCCTTGTGTAGATCAGGTCTAAGATAGCGGTTGTAAGGCCAACTTCTATCTTAGGATGGTTTACACGGCGGGAGCTGTTACGACTCTGCCGCTTCGGGGCGTGACACTTGTGCACCTATATGAGTGTATGCAATCCTCAGCATTGTCTCATCGAGGATTTGCATGACAAATTGAACGCTAATTGCGGTAAGACACAAGTACAGGATAAGCTGTCTAGCACTAGCAAGGTATGAAGGGAAATTTCCCTAAGCCGATCACAAAAGCTACTTAAGGAGATGAATGTGCAAGAACTAGATGAGCACATTCGTTACGCCTCAAGCATGTAGGACCAAAAGCGAGTTGAATCCTCCACTTGGATATCATGAACAGGTATAAGCAAGAGCCTGTTCCATAATCTTCGAAGAGACCAGCTTTCACCCTCAATACTTGTGATGGCTCAAGTGATCCCTGACAACTATTTAGTGCACTTCTTCAATATGATGAGCCTGCAAAACTTCTCCGACATTATAATATGCAAGGCATTAGCATGCGAACAAAGGCATTGTTATTGTAGTTCAACCAATTACAAGGTGGCTCCATTAACTCCTTTGACGAGCTTGTGGCCAAGTTCCAACAACACTTTTTGAGAAGCAAAATACTGCGCAAGGACTTGTCGACTTTATACAACGTTAGACAAAGGCCTAATGAAACCCTCTAAGCCTTCTTGGAGCGATTCAACCAAACAAAACTCTACATTCCAAAGGTTAATGCCGGGGTCTCCCTTTAGGTTATCATCTATAACTTAGACCCCAACGACAAATTTTTGAAGGCTATCGCCCTTGATCATTCGAACACTTTCAAAGATTTCATGAGAACGGAAGTACGTCACTTAAGAAGATGCCATTTTAAAACTTACCTAAATGGCTTTACACTATTTTAAAAGCTTATACTTATGCACGTTTATTTTGTAGAAATGGTTTGAAATAAAATGAAAAAGAACTAGAAGTGAAATGATAAATTTATTTCTAGGCTTGTTGTTTATGAATCGTTGATGTCATCCAATATTATGTTTGGTTTTCACATAATAAAAATTGAATGGAGAGAGTAAGTAACAATATTCGCAAAAAGTGTCTTATTTATGGATGTAATAATTAGATTAAATGATAATAAGTAATTTTAATTAATAAGAATGGAATGAAATGACGATTTTACCTCCTTGAAAGCATAATCAAATGGAATCACAATTTCTCTTTTTAGATATACTTCTAACTATAAGAAAGTGAATGAAATTCGAAATTATAATTGCATTCCAAATTCATTCCTACACATTAGATGTGATATCAATATTTTTTCACTGAGAATCCATGGATGATCTCTCTTATGAAGTCCCTTATCCGATTAGGGGTCCTTATTTTTGGATACTCTTTCGATGACTTGTTCGTATAACTTATTAATTTTATTTTATTGTGTTGCCTTTTAATTGTTTTGATTAAAGTTGACAATTTATGTTATTATACCTCATCTCGTTTCCGTGTCTAAACGAGTTTATGTGAAAAAAACTTAAACTTGTAATACGACTCATTTATTAATTATGTATGAAAATTTATACTCGTGATTTAATGTATCTCATGTCCGGACTAAACCTGCCATATTTGGCCTAACAATTTGTGCTACTATGTCGTATCTTATTGATCTTAAATTTGATACTGTTTATCAATTATAAAATATTTATAGATATAAAGAGAAAAAAATGACAATAATAGTTAAATTTTACAAAGATAACTGATATGGTATCTTCGTTATAAATAAAAAAAAAAAAAAAGAAACTACAATCTAAACAAAAGTTTTTAGTAAAGCAAAATCTTATTAGGTATAGAAAATTTGAAAATTTAAGTTATATAACATCATTAAGTTAAATGAAACCATTGATTAAATGGATATTAACATTTTTACTAGTGTTAATTTCCAAATTTATCGCTTTATTTATAAGATTTTTAAGATAAACAGTTAAAGAATCTATACATAAATTCATAACTTTTTATTTAAATTATGATACGACAAGAAAAATATATAACATTACTAAATCTAAATTACGTAACTTCATTGAGTTAAGTAAAACTATGACTTAAATGAATATTAGTATTATTATTAGTGTTAATTTTGAAATTTATCATATTATGTTTTGAATTTTCAAGGAAGATAGTCAAATAATCTATACATGAGTTTGTAATTTTTTATCCATTTAAATTATAATACAGTAAGAAAAATATATAACTAAAAATATCTCATATTTTTAATTAAGATCTCTAACTTAGAAAGAAACTAACTTAGAAAGAAATGATTTCTAAAACAAAATACAAATATAAAAGAATATATAACGTGTATTATGTCTGAGTTTGGAAGTTTGATCCGAATCTAAACATGATTTTGATTATATTTAAATAGGTCCAATCCGTTTATCTTGTATTAGATTTTTTCATATATTAATTTATTTAAATCGTGTCGTATTTACATAAGTGAGTTCTGCTCACTTAAAAAAGCCAATGTTACTAATAGTATAGGGATATATATTACCCCAAAAAGTAATTGTATAGTGATATTGTTGTAATTCCGTATAATTGGAGTCACCACTGTATTAACACTGTATTGCACGCCATTAAAGTTGAACACTTCACTGTCAATTTACAACGACGTACATAATATTTGGCCGTAAATATAAAACATCAAAAACTACGTTGTGTTTTTTTTTTTTTTACACCTCCAACAACACCACGTTTTATTTATAAATAAAAATTTAAACTCTTTAATCAGATGGTTATGGAGTTAAACTTAGTATAGGGTATGAAATCAATTAAATCTATATATTGTTATTTTACTCTTATTTAATTAAGTAATCTTTTTACCTGGTTCCAATCAATGTTCAACAAATAAATGGAGGATTTAATTTTTTGGATCAAATGGTTATGAAGATGAGGAACGCAACCTTGAAAAAAATAAATAAATAAAAGAGGTTAATTAAAAAAATATTACATGTAGGAGGTAGGGAATACACTTTTATAAAAAGTGCCTTCTTTTTAAAAAAAAAAATATATAGAAGAAAGTGTTTTTATGAAAGACACTTTCCTTTTTTTTTTTTTTTTTCCAGAGTGCAACCCACAAACTCCCTCAACTTCTCTCTTAGCTGAAAAACTCATTTCTTCTATAATCCAACACTTCCAAGTTATATTTTTGCGATTTTGTCATTAGGAATTGAAGGTAAACATCTTCGTTTACTCATTTCATGTTGTTTTTACAAGAATCATTTCTATACATGTGCATTAAATGAAATCAATATTAAGGTTTCATTTTTTATTGAAATTGTAATATTGTGAGAGAAAATTTATGGTTTATGCCCATGGAAATATTGTGAAAGGAAATTCTGACTCGAAGTACAATTGAGACCTAGTGAAGATGGTAAAAGTAAGATCAAATGTGAATTTCTCAGAATTATTGGAAAGGGTTTGCCAGGGGGTTGGGATCAATTCAAGTGAAGGCAGAGTTGAGATATTGTTCAGACATTCCAACGCTTATTCTAGAATTGTGTCTTATACCTTAATTTCCATCAAAGACAATGATGATGTGGAAAATTTATTTGAGATGGGCGAAGCATTTTGGTAAATTCACATTCACCAATTACATGCGAGGATCGTAAAACTTGTTACGCCCCGAAGTCGCGAAGTCGCAACAGTCCCGCCGTGTAAACCATTCTATGATAGAAACTAGCCTCACAGTTCCTACCATAGAGATAATCTACACAAGGCGTCGACGACCACTCGCTTTGAAGTAAACAGTTCGATTAATGATTATACTACAAATATGATAAGTAACTCAAATTACTATTAAACGTAGATAATCATATAAATAAGTCCACAGAGCTTCCCAGGAAGATTTACATAATAACTACAGTTTACTAATTTACAGAATAACTAACAGTCTTCATCCTTTAACTACAAGGTCAGTCTAGTTACACATTAAGTTAAATAACTTGATCCTCACACCCCTAGCTTCAAAAAGACTAACCTCTGGATAATTGTAGGGCAGCATGGTACTTGAAGAGATTACAAATCAGAACCTGCAAAAGGATCTATAAGGGTATGAGCAATTTCAGCTCAATAAGTTGAATTGGAGACTCGTGAATGCATACAAGCACAAACAGGGTTATCAAACAATTATTTTCATGTAATGCAACAATCAAGTGTCATCGCACAACGTAGTCCGGTCCGTTGTGAAATCAGAGAAATTTCACCCGCTCCGATCCGGGTTGAGGAGTTCCATGTTATGCAGCAGCTCACAACCAAACCCAGGCTTGTGCAATGGAGACCTCGCTCCTCCCGCGACTACCTTCGAACTATTGACTTCACTCCCGCCGCGACCTCTTCTCCTATCACTTAGTTCGACTGAGGATAAAGAAGGGACCATTTTGCAATCCTGCGCTATCCCTTTCGAAGGGGTCGGTATTTGGTTGGAGAGTCCTATGATCCCCTAACGGGTTGTAATGCATGACGTTTTCGGTTATTACGGTCGACTAAGATTAAATTCCGGTTAAAGTTTTCAAACAAGTTCATACCAATTAAATCAGTCACAAAATCACTCACAGCACAAATTCCAGCACGAATTCAGATACATCAAACACATGCGCAAACTACTTATAATCACAAGCATATACAAGCCTAAGTCTCCGAGCACTACAAAACTAGTACTCTATTATAATAAGCAATAACCCATCTTACTTGAATTTGCTCGATCGTTCGATCCTCAAATTGCGAGCTGATTTGTTTCTGGGTGTCCTATAATGCAAAGAGGTCCTATAATGCAAAGAGGTCCTTTTAGTACTTATTTTTATGGATTCTTATTCTAATTTATAATATAACTCATTTTCCTCATGTATACCTACAACGTATTAATAATTCGTTGTATTTTATTTCGAGGTTCGGCTCCTAAACTAGATTCTAGTTTTAATTCCTAAGTCGTAATTAGGCTCGAATCCCAATGTGACATTAATCACCTTATGCTCGGGTAGTCAAATATCCTATTGGGTCGAAATTTTGGTATTCTAACTATTCGGTACACTCTAACCCTAATTGGGATATCGGATTTATTCCCGATGTGTAAAAATCTTACATTTTAAGATATTTACTTAAAATTAAATATTATTTCAGATTTATTATTTTTCTGTTTTCAATTATAATATTAACTAAATAGCTTTATTTTTTTAAATTTAGTAATTTATATTTTCACATATTCCTAATTTCTCATATTCTTTACCTAATTTCCCTAATTAACCATAATTAGTACCTAAAAGCTAGGATTAGGGTTCCACTGCAGAGATTAACTTCCTTAATCATCTAATCAAGATCCAAATCAGTAATTAACATCCTAATCACTTAATTAATCCTAAATCACCCAATTTTACCATCATTTTAGGGCTAAAAATTAACTTAAAATTTTCGAAAATTAATTTAAAAAAAAGGGCTTCATAGCACTGTTCTACATCATATGAGAATCCTACAGAAAAATTTTGAGCCCCAAACTACATCCCTAAGCCTATTTAATTTCCGGTTTAATCACGCTTAGTTTTGAATAATTTCTTAAGAACCCTATATTTCCAGACATAATTAAACTAAATCAATATTTTTCCCTAAATCTACATACAATAAAACCTCAGAATAACAAGTTTCATAATTTTCTGGGCAAAATAACTAATTTTACAAAATTATACAAAAATCGGGGTGAATAAATGACTAACCGGTTCAAAGCTTTCTGGCCGTCCAAACTCGGTCCAAGGCTGTTGGCCGGTCCAGACCCTGGTCCTAGTGTAGGGTAGTGGTGGTGGTTCGGTCCCAAGTGGTGGTGGGTGGTAGTTTTAGTTCACCTTTCTAATCTGCACAGTTTTCTTTTCTTTTTTTATTTTCTGGAATTTCTCTCGATTTTTCTTGTGTTTCGATTTTTCTCAGATTACAAACTGTCCAAATGTCTTCTGAGAATTTTTTCCTTATTTATAGACAAACATAGTAATTAATGTGCATTAATTTGATGGGATTTTGCCCATTTCCTTGATTTTAGGCTTTTAGTTTGGCAAAATCTTATTGGCTAATTTTTTTCTTTTCAGTCACGACCTGATCTAGTTGTAGATATCTTCTTCTGAATTTTTTCTGATTTTTCTTTAATTATTTACTTAATTTTCGGCCTATTTTAGTAATTACGCGTATTTTTATCTACACGTAAATACATGTAGGGTACACGTGAACATTCCTAAATATTATTTTGGTCATTCTAAAATTTTTAATATACATATAATCTATCTCTACTAATTTATTAGTTATTATATTACACTTTTTGCCTTTTCGGTAATTAGCAGTTATTATACTTAAAATATGAAAATTTTATAGTCTTCTATTTTATTACTCACTTTCTTAAATTTAAGTTTACAGGGTCATTTTTACTGGTATTTTGTTAAATAGTTTATAATTTGGGTTTGATCAGATCCTTTAGCCGATCGTCCTAAACCTTGGGTTTTAAGTTCAAACCTATGGTTACTTGGCTTGGCTTTAGGGTTTACAAAACTGGAAGAAGCTCTTACTATAAATGCGGCGCATATGCCTTCAACTCAATTTAATGGTGCATTGACGTTAATTGGAGTAGCTACTACGTAAGCTATATTGATATTTGGAATGATAGACATGCTCATGTGCTACATTTAGAGGGTCCTAAAGGTGTCGAATGCGGCTACAGGCAATGGTATCGGACCATTACACACCAGTACATTGGTTGTGATGGATCTTTACTTGGGGGATTGGTACGTATATATACGTCACTCACTATTCATGTTTTGTCATCTTACATCAACTTATGCTAATGCTCCTTCATTTTATGGGTGGAAGAGTTCCAGCAGATTCTGATATCCATAAACTAAGTTGACTATATCATTGTTCGGGTACATGTCAATCGATGGATGCAGATGTTGGAGGACCATACTACGATTACACTGTATCCACCTCATTTGGCTGAAGTACAGGTACAAGAGAAGCATGACATAGATGACCCACTGGATCTACCCAGGCGTGGTAGCCGCATAAATATGAGGGGCCTTGTATACCGGTAGGGACAAGGTTAAGTAGAACTTGATACTGCAGGGCCATCCGATGCACTCCCTCTCCACCTTCCAACCTCATCAACCATTCATTATCCTAATGTAGAGACCATGTTGGGCTCTCCACTTAGCTCCTTCAAGACCCCTCTTGTGCAGATGCAACTTGATCTAGCGTTCACACTACCCTCTCTACAAAAAAAGAGGGAGGCGCTCTATGAGTTCTCGAGGCAAGAGTTCCTCCCAAGCTCCAGAAACTACTCCACCTATGTTTGTAGAGCTATCCCCTAAGTACATTCAGACGTTAGAGTTATAGGCTCTACCCATTGTTGATCATCGTAGGTCTAAGTAAGGGTTAACTTCTTAAGTAGCTGGTATATTCACTAGAATTAAGAGAAGAAGGGACTAGCCTTACACGTTATTTTGTTTTGTTTTGTATGAATTACAAACATGCATTTTTGGTTATGTAAATTTACATATGAGAACACTTCTTAATGTTTCTTTGTTTACTCTAGCTATGTTACACTCCCGCGTTTAATTTTCACTTTTTGGTTGGCTTCTTATGGGCATATATGTGAGTGTTTATTGAGAGGATTAGAGATTAGTTGAGCTAAATATGATGGAGTTTGAAGATTCTTATTTAAGATTGAAGTGGGGTATAGTTGTTTAGCTTGTTGTTGTTTTGTTTTGTTTTTCACTTGGATGTTTACAAGTTAAACTCATTTGTATATATGGATGCCTACTACATTTATTGGTTGATGTGTGGCAGGCATTTATGAAGAAAGTACTTTCCATAAAGCACCTTCTTTTTTAATGTATTAAAGAAGAAGGCACTTTTCTTGAATGCATCTTTTTATTTAAGTTCAACAAAGGATAAGGTGTTTATCGAGAATGCATCTTCTTTATTATTGTATTATCAAATAATGCACTTTTGTTGTTATTTTCAAACAAGTTGAAGGTACATTTTAGAAATGCGCCTTTGTTGCCCTCTAGCCGTAATATTTTTTTGATAAGCCCATTTTTTATTTTTTATTTTTCGAGGAATGTACCTTGTGTTCCTGTTCTGAAGATCAATTTATCAACAAATAGTAAAGTGGAGTAATTATCAAGAATGTATGCACTAATTGAATTGCAATCCAAAATAACTTGATGACGTGAGTTGTTGCTTCTAGCTTTTTTCTTTTTTTCTCCTTCCTTTTTAGCTAGATTGTTATTTATCGATGGGGAATCATTCTCATCATTGAACATTTGATGTGCTTGCTTCTTATATTTAGCAATAATAATAACAAAAACTACTCCTGCACCTATTATTGATATACATTTTCAAGAACTTCTTTAAAAGAGATAGCCATCACCCTCTTTGATCGAAGAGATAATCATAATGCATGCAATCAGGACAGGTTTATGATGTGTATTATAGAATCGAACTCGCCTTATAAAGTCTAACGTTTCCCAAAATTCTATTATCAAAACCCAACTCTTTAGAGTGAAATTTCTTAAAGTCTTATTGGGTTTCTCCTTCTATTATTAAAATATTTCCTAAACTTATTATGAATATGATACTTGAACCATTTTGCCCTAATTACATAAAATACTTTATTTTGCTTTTGATTTTTAAGCCATTGTTAAGAATTTTTATAAACAAATACATAATATGCTTATTAATATTTTTGATAAAAAAAAAATATAAGATACGATCAATAAAATAATTTATTATTTCTTATCGAATTAGGTTTCTTATCAGGATTTTTTTAGTAGTCCTAGAATGTGAGCCTAAACCTATAGGGTTTTTTATAATATCTCAAAACCCAATAAAACCCTATAGGATAGTAAAGTCGGATATTCTATAATAACGTGTGGATTGTATCTTTCGTCACAGTTGAGAAAAAAAAAAAAATAAAAACAAATAACAATTGATTAAAGTTTTTTTACTTTTCATTACTCCATTTATTTTTTTTGGGGGGGTTGCGCGGTGTCTGTGTGGAGGGGTGGTTTAGCCGGGGTGGGTGGTGGTAACTTCTGCATAATTAACTTTAATAGCATTATATTTTTTTTGGGGAGGAGCAATTTTATCACTGTGATCTTACGAGTAAAAGGCAGTTTCTTTTCTTGGAATTATTAGATCAGAAGGAAGAGGCGTAATGGGACAATTTATGATAAATAATATCGACAAAAACCATAAAATTCTAACATTTATTTCCACATTTAGACATGTCTCATATACAATACAATAGCACAAAAATTTAGAAACAAAAACGATCATAAAATTTTATCTAGGATGTTTTGCAAGAAGCAACAATGAATCTGTGGCCTCTTTTTCATCGATTTTGGTTTTCAATCTTTGTTGTAAGTCCTCCAGAGATGTCTTCAATTCTTCAAGTTTAGGCAACCCAAGTTCATGGATAGATTTTCTGAAATCACTTTCATCACCTTTGGCTTTGATCTTCCTTTCAAGGGCTTCTCGTTTTTTCTCCACGGTCTTTAATCTCTTGAGTGCATCAACAAGTCGTTGATTTAACACATCCGTATCCATTACCGAACCACTCTTCTTCTTCTTTTTATTATTATTATTCTGATCATCATCGTTGTCGCTGTCGTCGTCGTTGTTGGTGCTGCGGCTTGAATCCCCCTGGGCCTTGCCCTCTTGTTTGTTGGTTTCTTTTAGAAATCTTTGAATGACAGACTCCACATTGGGATGACCAAATGAGAATGGTTTCCCTCCAGGAGAGAAAACGATGATAGCAATCTGGACAGCACAAAGAACAGCCAGTTCATTGGCTTTCTTGAAGATCCCTGTCCTGCGCTTTGAGAAAGTCACTTGCCTTGTGTTACTATTTTCAACCATTTTCATCTCAATCTTACGACGACCCATATGCTTATGATGATGCTTCCCCCTTTTTTCTTTTTTTCTTTTATTTTTTTATTTTTTTTATTTTAGGGTTATATTATTGCTATTACAATTCTATATATATATATATATATATATATATATATATGTACTGTGGATGTTCTCATTTTTATATCGGAATTTTTACTGATAGAAACTTTTTAAAATTTTTGGTAGGTATATTGGAAGAACATTGTTGAATTCATGGGAGCAAGTAATCTTAGTAATGTTTTCAATTCTGTCTGGTGAGTTTGGCCTTTATGGTAAACTATTTAAGTTAAATTCTCCCTGTCATTACAATCATTTAATTACTTCCTGTGTATTCTTGTTTTTCTTGCCCATTTTAGCACTCCCATATCAGATATTAGAAATACTTTCTAATTTGGGACCATTCTTTATTTTTTTTACCATACCATACCTATGCCATGAATGTTGTTAAAAAAGAAAAAAAAAAGTTTCATTAGATTATATTTTCGTATTATAATTATTTTTTTAATATATTATTGAATAAATTGAGTTGGTTGGTATAAGATATAACTTGAAAATCTATGTTTTCTATTAGAAATCTAATACTTTTACTAAAAAAAAAAAAAAAAAAAAGGAAAGAAAGAAACGTACAAATGCAAATTCTTTCCTATATGCACTCGATCCTCCGATCTCCACCCCCTCTAAAAAAACGTGAATTTTTTCTTTTTTGACCTTTCAAAGAGACAATAGATAATATCAGACAAATTGGAAGAACTCTGATAGAATTATAGATGACTATAAACATGAAATTTTAGCCAAATCAGTACTCGTTCTGGTGTTTTATGGTTAGCATCATATAGCATTTTCCTTATAGCAAATAAGAGCATCTCTATCTGAGGTTTTTAGGGCAAGAACTTCCTTTTTCCAGTTCTTGACAAATGGAGAAAAATCTTTTGCCAAGGACCTCAAAAAGTAAATTTTTTATTATTATTATTATTATTTTACTTTTAGTATAATTTAGATTTGTATATTGTGGGTTCCGTAAATAATATAATTAAATATTAAGGCCTTTTGTAAAGAAACACATAGTGTATGTACCTCCAACTTCAATAGAAATAGTGCTGAGGGCATTCACATGGAATGCAACTTCAATTCAATTAGTATTGAAGATGCAAACCATGTATCAATAGTTTTATAAAATGCGAAAGTACATATAAGGCACGCGCCTTAGCGACTCTATACTTATGCAATAATTTTTGACAGACCCTTTCCTTAATTATTATCATTAAAAGGTGCTATTTATGTGTAAAACCCGTTTTTTGTCCACAATTTCTCATGATCGATTGAGAAACATGTTTGTTGTTTAACATAGGTGATTTTACGTATATTTTGATTAATTGTATTTAAGTATTTAAATGGCTAGATACGATTGACGAGGACATGTTTAAGATAATGAACATATTTGTAATGGGAAAAAGAAAGATGTAAATTCAATCAATTCCCAGCTATTTAATCCAAAATGGAATGTCTTTCTTTCAAACTTCTCTTACTTTTTTTTCTCTCTATTTTTTCCCCTTGATGTTTTACATATCTATTCAATTTTTTTCATTTACCATTTAACAGTAATTATTACTTTCCAAAGTAAGGTACGTATTTAAATTTAATCACATTGACTAATACAATGATGACTTATATGCACAAAATAGAAAGAGTTGTAGAGTTTATCCTTTAACTTGATAAATGCATGAAGCATCACCTACAATTAGTAATAAATGAAAAGGAAAGGTAGCTTTTTTTATTTTTTTTTCAAACCAAGAAATAATAAATTGATTAAACAACAATCAAGGTCTACACATGAAATGAGACCAAGCATGAAGAAGAAGAAGAAGAAGAAGAAGAGCAACTAAAGGAGATGGGAGATCACAATCTTGAAATGAAATGCCCATCCGCTATTTCCCTTGCAATGCAACCTAATTAGCACAAGTATTAGTTTTCCTATTAACTAAAAGAAAAAGAAGAAAATAAAGACTTTAAATGTAAAATGTTTTAAACAAAAAATAGTCTTCCAAGAAGCTTTAGAAAAATCATTGATATTTGAGAAAACAAGTGCTCAATCCATTTCAAAAATAACACTTCTTCAATTCTTAGCAGGAGCAAACTACATTACTTTGACCATAGCTTTTGCTTCCACCCGCATTAGTAAAATATGATGGGCTTCCTTAAATTGTTATGCATTCTCCTTTATCACTATGCAATGAAACCCCAACTAACTTTTTTTGATTTTGCAAAAAATGCCCCATTAGTATTAACCTTGATGCAATTTTGAATCGACCTTTGCCATGTAGTGTTTTTGTTTCAACCTTCAGAAACAATAAAATTGTTTTTTTTTTTTTATTAATTACAGAAGCAAAAGATAGTTGAATTCGTGTTGTTACCATGAGATGATTAACATCGGAATGTTCAAACACAAAATGATTTCTTTCTCTCCATATATATCACAACGCTATAATGACTTTTGCCACATTCTCCTTTCAACTTGCATAAGATTTAGCAAAATTCTCAACCAAAAAAGACAAAGGAAACAAAGCTATTTTTTTGTTTGCAATTAAAACTTGTAAATTGAGTTATGTATAGCGTTTTCTTTTGATTCCTTATTTACAAGTTATAAGTTAGCAAGTTGATCGATCCCTCTACCTCAATCATGTAGCAAAAGGGATCTTTTATAGTAGGTTGAAACAGGTTGTCTAATTTTGACGATCTATGGTGGTATGATATCTAGATAACTAGTTTACCTCCAAAATAACATCGAAATTTGTCATGTTAAGAGCTAGTAGGTCTATCGACATCTCTTGCAAGAACTTCTAAATTTGCATTCTTACATTCCCGATTTAATGAAGATCTAATATTTAGTGACTTTATTCACAACCAAAATTAAGTAAATTACACAATGCATACAATGCAAATAGATACAAAAGATTCCAACCTGCATGGATGGGTGACATCAATATCAAACAAGACGTAGGTACAATGAGATAAGAATAAGGAATGTACTTGCTATGGTGTCTACATTAAGTGTATCATGCTAGTGCGATGCATAGACTTGGTCTTATGCCCCTAACTTTTGTCCTCCATTGTGTAGTGGACGTTCTTTGACCAACTACTTCCTTATACTCAAACATCCTGTAGTGATAGCAAAAGATTGGAGGTAGTATAAGGTTCTTGCAATGATTTAATAAGAATCAAACTATTGGACTCTTGACTTGAGCCCCCCAAACTATAGAGCATGACTAGATAAGTTCTTTCTTTTTGCCCTACAACTGAGGAATCCAAGTTGCTACAATTTGCCAACTTGATGCCTTGGTTGAGCCGAATCTTCTTGTACTTATTGATAGTCTCCAGTTGCTAACCAGAGGAACATTTGGATAATAGCTCAACGTATTCGATCATCTGCTCAACTGATCTGATAGTCTCCAGTTGCTAACCAGAGGAACATTTGGATAATAGCTCAACGTATTCGATCATCTGCTCAACTGATCTGAATCTAAGCTATACCGAATACGTCCAAGCTAAATTTAACTTAGAAGAGTTATTTGCTCAACTCAGCAATGTTGTAAGCCCTGCAACTAGAAGTTTGGATTCCATACATAAAGTTTAAGACAATCGGATAAAGTATCTGATCGAGCATAAATTATACGATGAAACTATAAATATTAGTAAAAGTAACCTTGTAAGTTTGAATTTAAGAAAATGAGTAATAAAATAATTAAATATCATAATATTAAATTATAAGCATATTACCTGTTATTTATCGAAAATGCATAAAACAAGTTTCGATAACTAACAAGTTGATAAAAATAAATTGTATACACACTAAAAATCATAAAATAATATAAAAAATATTTAAGAGTATTTACTTGTACTTTATAAGTATTTACGTATAAGTAAAAATACTCGAAATTACTTCAAATGCTTAAAATATACTAAATTAATGCTAAATAATTAAAGAAAATTACAAAAAAAAAATCATGAAAAATAAAAAGCAAGGAATTGTCTAGATTTAGGTCATAGCATGTTGGGATTAAGAAGAGAAAATTTAACCAATTAAATTAAGATAAATAGAAAGTAAAATGGAAGACGATAAGGTTAATTGTCAATAAAAAATTGAAAGAAAAAATTAAGGGAGCTTTATAAATGCCCCAAACTCTAACTAAAACTCATTTGTTCAATTAAGAATTAAGGAAAATTAAAGAGAAATCATAAAGGGATAGTTAAGGTTTTCCACAAAAAATAGCAAATTTAATGTGCAATTAGGGCTTAGAGAGAGAACCTACGACCAACGTCATCTGCAAACAAATTGTAGCCACCACCCTCACCACCTATTGCTAACAATACACTTGGAGCCACCACTGGTGGCTGGAAGTCGATCGAATAGGTGGATTCGATTTCAACTCAAATTTTGTTTAATTTATTTAAATCATCAAATTTATTTAAAAAATTATGAAATTTGGTATTTTGAGGTTTTTATATATGTAGATTTGGGGAAAAAAATTGGTTTAATAAAATTATGTCTGAAAATATACAATGCTTAAGAAATCCCACAAATTCGAGTTTATTTCGTTTAAAAATAAATAGCCTTAATAGTGTAGTTTTGAGCTCAATTTTTTTTTTGTAGGCTATTTAGATGATTAGAATAGTGTTATGAAGAGATTTTTCAGAATTGAATTTTTGAAATTTTGAGATAATTTTTAGGTCTTTAAAAATGATGTATAAAATGGGTGATTTTGAGCTAATTTAATAATTAAATGGATAATTATTGATTTAGTATGTAATTAGACATTTTAAGATGTTAATATATGATGTAGTAAGACAATTGTAGCATTTAGAGAGTTAGATGTAATTATTAGTGTAATATGTAGTGAATATGTGTAAATTGATAATATGTGAAATTGGATTTATAATAAATATAAAATATTATGTTAAAATTGATAATAAAATAATAATAATAGAAATATATAATAAATTTGATATGAAACTTAAATTTTTGTAATTATATGAAAAATGTAAATTTTTCTCATATTGGAAATAAATTCAGTAGTTAAATAAGGATCGAGATGTACTGTTTAGATTGAAATACTACTTAGGGGCTAAAAATGATATTTAAGATATCCAAATATAATGTGATTAGTTTCACATTATAGTTTGGAATGCATTTTTAGGATTTACATATAACAATCATGGTAAAAAATTGATTAAAATGGGATTCGGAAACCGATTTTGAAACTAGCTTAAAATATGACCGATAATAAGTAATATATATTTGGAAAATTGGTTCAAATCACAATTTAAAATATATATGTGATAACTCTGATTTTAAACATATTTTATATGGTGATTTTATCGCATTTCCCTTACATTTTTGGTTTTCTTTAAAGAAATTGATACTTAATTGAGTAAAATGTTGATTTCAGGGTTTAAACACATTATAGGCTCAAAAACGAAGAAAAGGAATCAAGTTTCACTCAATTCCGAGTTCAAACGAAGAATTTATGAAGTTTCGAAGTTGTGCAGAAATTTTGCCTTAGTGCAGAAAGTTACACGACCTGGGGACACGGCCGTGTTCCAGGCCGTGTCTGATGACGAAAATAGAATCCGTGTAATACACATATATAAAGGGATCTTAGGGTTTAAAAGAGGGAGAGACATTACAGAAACGAAGAGACACAAGAGACGAGAGGAGATTTGAGGAGAACATCAATCAAGAAAGAGGCGGAACAACATCAAGAAAGAGGGAAACAACATCGATTTCAAGATTAGAGAGATTGTTCATCAAATCAAGAGGGGTTTTCATGCTTTATTTTATATTATTGATGAAACTCTTTGTCAGATTCGTTATGATAGCTTAGAATTCAAGTATTTAGGATTATGGAACCTAGGGTTTTATGTAACCCTTGGATTGAATTATAATTTCAAGAAAGTTTCTATCTTTTCTTGATTCAATTATGTCGTTTAGTTATGGATTGATAATTCTAGAGTATCAATATATGATATTATGCATGTTGATTGAGAAATTGCATGTGTAATTAGATTTAAGTATAATTGAAGAGAATTACATGTATACTTAGAGATAAGATACATGTTTCTTCCGGAAAGTTGATTGTTTGTGTGGGAATTCATTATACATTAATGCAATTCTAAGTTATATTACTAAGTGAAGAGATTCCGGTAAATAATTTAGGATTAGGGTTAATATGCTTGAGAAAGATATTAGCTTTAATTGTGAATCCCTCCGGTCAAAAATTACAGAAACTGAATTGAATATATTTTAAAAGGTTATATGTTAAACACTAGGGGAAATAATTCCTAAATACATTATTGCATACTTGAAGTCGTTAGTAGTTTATTGCTTTTTAATTTGTTTAGTCAAGTCTCATAAGTAGTTTAGTTGTTAATTTCAGTATTTTTAATTCATTCTACTCATCATAATTTTCCGGTTAGATAATAAAGCTAAAGTTAATATTAGTACTCAAAATCTCTGAGGGATTGACTCGGACTCATATCCGCTATATTAAAATTGATAGGTGCGCTTGCCTCGTATCAATATGTCATAAGGATATAAATACTAAAAGAATATTTATATTATAGGATACACGGAAACAAGTTGACCTGTAGCAAGTCGAGTGAGCGAACCGAAGATTTCAAGTAAATTGGGTTCAATACATCATTGTATTTTGGAGTACTATGTTAAAGTACTTGTAGGCTTATGATTGTATGTGATTGTGCTTGTAGGTAGTTATATGTACATTTGCTTATGTGTATATGATTTTGTGTTGAAAATTTATATTGTATTTTGGTGATTATTGTGAAATGAGTAGCGTGAGATTGTTTGATCACCCTAAATCGAACTTAATTATACCAACTTAAACACCTCAATTAGACATGTATTGCAACCTTTTATTTCTTAAAATTTTTGAAAATTAATTTTAGAAAAATGACTTGATAGCACTATTCCATATTACTTTAGTAGTCTACAGAAAAATTTTAAGCTCAAAATTACAATACTAAGGTCATTTACTTCTAACTTGAACAAAGTTTGGGTTTGTACGGTTTTTTAAGGATGGTATATTTCTAAACATAAATTCATCAAAATAAAATTTTTTCCTAAATCTATATACAATGAAACATCATAATGATAAAATTATTAATTTTATATTCATAATTTTTTGAACAAAATTAATAATTTTAATAAGTTTTATAAAATCAGGCTAGAATCGAACTCACCTTACCGTTAGGATTCCGGCCACCAGCAGCTACCCTAGGGGGTGTCGGCTAAGTTAGGCGATGGTAGTGGTCGTTCGTTTTCAGGTGGCCATCGGGTGTGGGTTTCTCTCTAAAGCTCTTAATTGTACAGATTTTTTATAATTTTTGCAAAACCCTAATTCCTTCTAAATTTCAGTGCTTTCTAATTTTCTAGGGTTTCAAATTAACCAAACGAGCCTTTGTAAAAATTTAGCTATTTATAGAGGTTTTGGGGATTTTTTGTGTATTAAATTGATATGAAATGAGTCTTATCTTATCTTTTTTTCACTTTTTATTTGTTACATTTTGATCGGTTAATTTTTTTCTTTCTTTCCCCAGTTGCCACGACCTTGATTTGGATGATTCCTCATTTTTCTTGATTTTTCCTTAATTATTCATGCATTTTCTTTAATTATTTAACATTGTTTTATCCTATTTCGCGTATTTTAAATAATTACGCGTATTTTTACCTACATATAAATTCACATATAGTATAAATAAATATTCTTAAATATTATTTATGTTATTTAATAATTTTTAGTATGCATATAATTTATTTCTAGTGATTCGTTAATTATCAAAATACATTTTACGCGTTTTTGATAAATAACGAGTAATATAATTAAATTTTAAAAATTTTATATTCTTTTATTTTATTACTTATTTTACTACTTATTTTCTTTAACTCGAACTTACATAATCACTTTTACTGATATTCCTAACTTCATAATAGAATTTTGGTTGAATCGGACAGTTTGCTCGATAACCTTAAATTCTATGAACCAAATTCCAAATAGTTGATTATGGGGCTTACATACATAGCTTAAATAATAACTATAAAGCAAAACACTTGAATCAACAAAACATAATGAAAATTCACTAAGTAAAAACAAATAATTTAACCCATTTTCTATCCACTTTTGCCATCTTATAGTCCTATAAATTGATTTTCTTAAGCTTTCTAAAAATCTTAAACTTGTAGTCTTGTACAACCTAAAGCTATCACGCTCTGGAACTAAGGCATGACAACCTTGCTACGTGCTCATATTGCATTTGATAAAATCAACAATATTCTCCATGGTATTTTTATTAGTACACTATGTAGCTTCCTCGTCAATCTACAAATAGTATGCTGAACCATAAACTGTCTAAGTCAATAACTAACTTAATGATCTATCTTATAACACTACTTACATAATATGATACATAAGCATGTAAGAGTTATAAATCCCTTATTTAATCATCAAGTAATTGACACAGCTATCTTGAGTGACACACCCATAGTACAGGTTGAATTGAAGGTCGTCGTACGTATCCCATGCAATAATAACACCTTAAATAAGGTCATATAAGGAGGTCAATAAAAAGCCTGTAAATAACTACCTCAATCATATGTGCATGATAAGCAAAAAAAAAAAAAAAATCACATGCATTCATAAACATTGTCACGCCCCGAAGCGGTAGAGTCGTAATAGCCCCGTCGTGTAAACCACCCTAAGATAGAAGTTGGCCTTACAACCGCTATCTTAGACCTGATCTACACAAGGCGTCCACGACTAACCCACTTTGAAGTATACAGTTTGTAATTTAGATAAAGCATTTACCTAAGAAAGTGAGAAAATTTATATATATATAAACTATAAATTTAGTTATTACATTATTCACAAATGAAAATTTCTAATTAAAATAAAACTTAGACCTTAAGAATATATGATCATTCTTCAATATTTTTCCTCACTTCTCAGGATCCAGCAGTTGTTAGCTTCAGAATTGTTGTTACCGCTTCTTAGCCAGCATCTGCACGACGTCTATAGGAATGTGAGCAATCACAGCTCAGTAAGTTAGGACGGAGGACTTAAAACTATACCATACATACAACAAGGTTTTCAATCACTTATTAGGTACAATGCATGTGCAAGCAAATGCCATCGCACGACGTTGTTCAGCCCGTCGTGAGATTAGAGAAATTACGCCTGCTCTAATCTGGGTTGAGGAGTTGCCGTTAATGCAACAACTCACGACCAAACCCAGGCTTGTATAATGGAAACCTTGCTCCTCCCGTGACTACCTTCGAACCACTGTCTTCACCCTCGCCGCGACCTCCTCTCCTGTCACTTAGTTCGACTGAGGATGAAGAAGGGACCATTTTGCAATCCTGCGCTATCCCTTCCGAAGGGGTCGGTATTTGGCCGGAGAGTCCTAGGTTCCCCTAACAGGTTGCCATGCATGTTCGATTATGATTACTGATCGTATACTTGATTAAGTCCAATTTAGGGTGATCAATCATTCATTACAAATCATACAATATATGCCAGAACAACAAACATAATCATAGCATCAACCATAATCAAGCACATGCACACATTCAACTATCTAACAAGCACAACCAAGCATAATCTTAAGCCTCCAAAATACAGCATCGTATTAATCCCAACTTACCTCGACTCCTCGCTTACTCACTCGAGGTTCGATTTGCTCAGGCTATCGCCGATCATCCCTATAACATGAACGTGGTTTCAGCTTTTCATATAAATATTATAAGTTCATTTTATCCTATAACGCTTATTGTTAGGTTTTGTTTAAGGTTTAATATGCCTAATTATCTAGGTATTAAGTCTTTTTCAATTATTCTAGGTTTGGGTTTAGATTTAGTTTGGTTTTCGCATTGATTTTTAAATTAGGTTTTTAGTTCGATTTCTAAGTAATGTTTTAGATTCCAACCCTAGAAATCCATTTCAACCCTAGAAATCCGTTTCAACCCATAATGTGAAATTAATCACATTACTTTCCGATCTTCTAAATACTATCATTACCTCTAATTAGTATTTTATTCCATCTGGTATACTTAAATCCTTATTTGTGTACCGAATTTACTTCTAATGTGAGAAATTTTTACATTTTTCATATAATTCTATAAATTCAAGTTTCCTATCAGATTTATTGTACGTTTTTATTATTCTCATAATATCAATTTTTATTCTAATATTTTCTATTTAGTATATTTCCAAAAATTACATATTATGCATTATTGCCTATTATGTACATAATGCACTTCTAATATTTCTATCACTTTAATTACCATCCCTAAACATCAATTATTATTTCAAAATGTCTAAATCTATCCTAAATCAGATTTTACTCCAAATTTTCCTAATTTACAAAATTAACTATTTTTCCTATCACTCATTTACTACATAATTAACCTAATAATTACATCTAATACCCTAAATGCTACAAGTATCATACTCCATCAGATTTCCACATCCTAAAACATCTACTTATTCACTAAGTTAGTAATTAATAATTTAATTACTTAATTAACCTTAAATTACCCATTTTATGCCTCATTTTAAGGCTTAAAAATTATCTAAAAATTTCAAAAATTAATTTTTAAAAATGGGCTTATAGCACTGTTCTATATCATCTAAATAACCTACACAAAAATTTTGGGCTCGAAACTACATTCCTAAGGTCATTGATTTCTAAACCGAAATGTGCTCGGTTTTGCACGATTTCTTAAGGATCATATATTACGAAACTTGTTTTCATCAAAATAATATTTTTCCTACAAACTACATACAAAAATATCTCAGAATAACAAAATTCATAATTTTATAATCATATTTACTATTTTTACAAAATTACACAAGAATCGGGCTGGAAATCGGACTCATCGATTTTGGGTGTCTCCGGCCACCGCGGGCCGCCGTGGCCTTATAGGCCGGCCTGGGCGTTGCCACCACCATGTGGTGGTGGTGGCCGTCCACTTTTAGCTGCTCGTCTGGTGGGGGTTCCCTTTAGAGGCCCTAACTGCACAGTTTTTCTTATTTTTTTTTTAACTCGAATTTTTCTCTCAATTTTTGCCTCTCCCCAATTTTCTCTGATTTCTAATTATCCAAATGAGTTCCTGGATTTTTCCTGCTATTTATAGGGCTTTAGTGTAATTATTGTGCATTAAATTAGATAAGACAATTACTTTATCCCTTAAATTTTGGCTTTTGTGTTGCCTAATTCTTATTGGTTAATTTTTCTTTTTCTCATCCTGACATGCCGCGACCAAGTTTACATCATTCCACACCCTTCTGATTTTTTTCTGATTTTTTCATAATTATTTTATAATTTTCTTTAATTATTTGCTTAGTGTGAACATTTCTAATTATTATTTTGGTTATTCTAAAATTTTTAGTATACATATAATCTATCTCTAGTAATTTATTAGTTATTAAATTACACTTTTTGCCTTTTCGGTAATTAGCAATTATTATGCTTAAAATTTGAAAATTTTATAGTCTCCTATTTTATTACTTATTTTCTTAAATTCAAGTTTACGAGGTCATTTTTACTAATATTCTTTTCAATAGTTTATAATTTGGGTTTGATCGGATCTTTTAATCGATTGCCCTAAACTTTGGGTTCTAAATTCAATCCTACGGTCAATTGGATTAGCTTTGGAGCTTATAAACACTACCACTGCAAGCAATCCATTTATTATATCATTTAAACAAATAATTAACATAGTCTTGGCATTCCAAAATTTAGAGTGTCCCAACACGATATAATATATAATATATATATATACTACTAATATTAGCCATTAGTGCAACTAGTCTATGATAAATTGTCCATAATGACATCCCATTCCATTATATGACTTGTTTAACACTTTTTCTAACAAGACCAACTTGTATCATAAAGCTAGCTAATTGACAACCTACTTACCCAAATGTAGTAGTTCTGCTACTAGCCCACCACCTTGACTAACCACTCCCCATAAGATGATACTGTTGCTAATATGTGCCTTCTACTTTTGGTACCCTAGTATTCTTATTATGGTCCTCTTAGCATGTGAGTAAACACAATTAGCATTCATTTATTCGGTTTCAATAATATTAGATTCATTGTAGTTTCTAATCCTATTTATGCAAATAAGCAAGTACAATAACTACATATCTAATGGTGTTTGTTAGCATTTGAAAACTTAAAGTGATAATCTATTCTTTAAACAAAGTAAAAGAATAAAAAGTAAAACACTTTGTTTTACTAAAATTTGCTATTCTTAAATTTATGGTTGATTTTACACCTAAAATAGTTTGTTTAGGGCCTAAATTATTAAAAAGGGGTTCCTTAGGGTTAGTTTAGTTAACCTATAAGTAATTATGTTGATTAAGTTTGAGCGAGGGTTGCTCGGTCGACATGTAGGTTAGTTGGTCAATTAACCTTATCATAGGGGTAGATTACCTACTGTTACGCTCTAAAGCGGCAGAGTCGTAATAGTCTCATCATATAAACCATTTTAATATAGAAACTAATCATATAACCGCTATCTTAGACCTAATTTACATAAAGTATTAACGACTAATCCGCTTTAAAGTAAATAGTTCATAAATTAAATAGATTATTTATCTAAGAAATATAAAAATATATATATACAATAGGATTCAAATATTACAAATCATGTTAGCAAAATTTCATTGTACTATATTTTCTAAATAATACATTATTCGAAAATGGAAGATTTTAAAATAAAAGTTAAGACCTTAAAAATATATCTGTTGTTTAGATATATCTTCTCATTTCCCAGGACCCAGCAATTGTTAACTTCAATGTCAATATATACTGCTTCCTAGCTAGTACCTACAACAATGTCTATAAGAATGTGAGTAACTAATAACTCAGTAAGTTAAGATGAAAACTTAAAACTATATCTCAAACACAAATAGGGTTATCAACCAAATTAGGTAAATGTAATGTATGTACAAGCAAATGTTATTGCATGACGTTGCTCGGTTCATTGTGAAACTAAAAAAATTACACATGCTTTAATCCGGTTGAGGAGTTTCCATTTAATGCAACATCTCACGACAAAAGCCAGGCTTTGTACAATGGAGATACTGCTTCTTCTGCGATTACCTTTGAACCATTGACTTCACCTATACCGCGACCTTCTCACCTGTTACTTAGTTTGACTAAGGATAAAAAATGAATCAATTATGCTATCAAGCGCTATTCCTTTTAAAGGGGTTGGTATTTGGTTGGAGAACTCTAAGTTTCCTCTAATGGGTTATGATGCAAATTCAATTTAGAATTATAAATTATATATTTAGTTAAATTCGATTTAAGGTGTTTAATCATTTCAACAAGTTACACAAATATAAGTCAGAGCAGTTTACCAGAATCACATCATCAATATAAAATCAAGCACATGGGCACAGTCAACTATTTAATAAATATAATTAAGTATAATTTCAAACCTTCGAGTACTATGAATTAGTACTCCGAAATACAGTAACGTATTAATCCTAACTTATCTAGATTCCTTACTTGCTCACTTAAGGTGTGACTTGTGTAGGCCATAACCGATAATACCTATTATATAAATGTTATTTTAGTACGTATATATAATTATCTTATATAAACTTTATTCTATAGTTCTTTTATGTTATCTTTAGTTTAGGGTTTTAGTATACTTAATTATTCAAATTTTTAAGTCTCTTAAAGTTATTCCTAATTTAGGTTGAGTTTTGATTCAGTTTTGAAGTCAGTTTCTAAATTAAGTTTTTAACTTGGTTTTCGATTAAAGATTTTATACGTAAACCCTAGGAAATCATTTTGACCTATAATGTGAAATTAATCATATTATTTTCGGGTATCCTAAATATTGTTTTTTGTCTTTAATCAATGTTCTAGTTCGTGTGGTATATACTAATCTTAATTTAAAATTGAATTTACTCCTGTGTGAGAAAATTTTATATTTTTTATATAATTACCTAAATTTAAGTTTCATATCAGATTTATTATATATTTCTATTATTATTATAATATAAATTTTAACCTAGTATTTTCCTACTCATTAATTTTTTATACTTATATACTACCCATTATCACCTAATATATGCATAATATCTACATTTAATATTCCCATCACTTTAAATATCATACCTCAACATTAACTAACATTTCAAAATGTCTAAATTCATCCCAAATTAGAATTTATACCTAATTATCCTAAATTACAAAATTAACCTAAAATATACTATTTTACCTATTATATTTATACTATATAATACACTTAATAATTACATCTAACACGCTAATTACCACAAATATCATATTACATCATCCTAAAATATATAATTATGTACTAAATCAATAACTATTTCTTTAATTACCTAATTAGCTCAAATTTATTCATTTTATGCATCATTTTAAGGCCTAAAAATTATAAAAAATTTCAAAAATTTATTTCTAAAAATGGGCTTCATAGCATTGTTTTAAATACTCTAATTAGCTTACATAAAAATTTTGAGCTCTAAACTATATTTTTAAGGCTATTTATTTCTAAATTGAAATATGTTCGGTTTTACACAATTTCTTAAGAATAATATATTTCTAGACATAACTTTATTAAAGTAAAATTTTTCCCCAAATTTTCATACTGAAAAACTTCAAAATACCAAATTTCATAATTTTCTAAATATATTTAATATTTTTACAGAATTAAACAAGATTGGGTTAGAAATTTGACTTACTTATCCGATTGACTTTCGGCCACCAAAGGTGGCTCCATGTGTATCGGCTAGGCGAAGCGGTGGTGCTAAAGTGTAGTGGTGGTGGCGGTTCACTTCCAGGTGGCTGTGAGTCGTAGGTTTGGTTTGAACACTCTAATTGTATGGATTTTTTGTAAATTTTGTAATTAAACCCTAATCCTCACTCTTTTGGTTCTCTTTAATTTCCTAACACTCATAACTGACCAAATGAGTTTCTAAAAAAATTTGGGCATTTATAGTGTTGCCCAGGATTTTTTTCTCATTAAATTGACTTGACATTTGCTTTACTTCTTCTTCTTTTGACTTTTTACTTGGCTAAATTTAATTGATTAATTTTTCTTCTTCAATTTCATCTTGCTACGAACCACTTATGGACATTTCCTCATTTTTTCTAATTTTTTCTTAATTATTTATGAATTTCCTTTAATTATGAAGTATTATTTTAATATATTTTGGGTATTTTAAGTAATTTCACGTATTTCCACTTATATGTAAATACATATATAGTACAAATAAATACTTCTAAATATTATTTAAATTATTTTATATTTTTAGTGTATATATAATTTGTCTCTATCAATTCGTTAATTATTAGAACTCATTTTACACGTTTCTGATAAATAATGAGAAATTTACATATAAGTCAATATTATATCATTTAATTAGTTTGTTGCTTATTTTACTAAATTCAAACTCACGAAATTATTTTTACTAATATTTTTAGTTTTTTTAGTTTTATCGTAAAATTTGAACTAGATCGGACAATTTACTCAATCACTCTAAATTCTACAAATTAAACCCTAATTAGTAAATTATGGGGCCTACACCTACCATTTTAATATGTGTCTTTTTTTTTTTCCTTGTCTCTTCATTTTTTCTTAGTTAGGGGAGTGTAAGGGTTTTGATTGTCACATTTGGTTAGTCAATCGACTCTTGATAAGGGTACCCTTTCCTTTACATTGGTTGATCATGAAATGAAGTGTGATTGATTGTGCTTTTATCCTTAGTCATTGTCTACATGTGAAATCCAATAACAATTCTCTAAGCATGAAATTTTAAATTAATCAACTAAAAAATTATTCACTTATACAATCCTCCTTCACATGACATGAGCATACTTCATAATTTCTCATTTATATTGATCATCTCCTAATCAAATCATAATAAATAGTTTTATTGGTGAATAAATAAGATCCATCAATCAATTTCAGTTTTGTAATATAAATTCCACTCTAAATTTATGAACGACATTTCATATCAAAACAACAATCATATTTTGAACCTAATTATTATTTTTTTCTTATACATTTAACATCTAAACAACCGAAAAACAGAAAGAGAGGGAAAAAAAAAAAATCTTACCTTAAATAAAGTGAAACTTGATGATTGAAGAAAACCTTGCCTTTGAAATTCATTTCTTTTGATCAAGAGTTTAGGTTAGTCTCTAATTAAAGCATTTAAATATGCTCAAAGAATGAGGCTTATTGATTTCGTAGCAATTATTTTTCATTAGTTTGCTAAGATGCAACTACACAACCGTTAGGGAGTGCTTGGTCAACCAACTCTTTGGGAGTTTTGTTAGGTGTTTATCCGAATGGCTAGAAAAAGTTTTGTGCCCCAAAATGTTTCTTTCCCTTTTGTTTTTTGGCTTTCTTTCTTCTTTCTTTTTTTTTTTCTTTTTGATTTTCTCTATTCACTACATATTATTAACACAAAATTAAAAAACTCAAGTTATCGATTTGTTAAAAATGAAAACACAATTTATCTCGTTAAAAACGTTAAATAGCATTAATCACCTTTTAATAATTAAAAAAAAAAAAAAAACCTTATTTCTATATTTCTCTTCCCTTGTGAATACATGAAAGTTTTGTCCAAAAAAAGCTGTCCATGAAAATCAGAACTGCCATCGACGTCAGACAAGGCAATTACAAAGGAGAATGTCTGTTTTAGGTTTTAGTCAAAACTAAGGAGGGTCAAAGGAAAAAGAAAAGGGTAATATTATATTATATTTTATCTTAATAAATAATTCTTAAACCTCAACGCCTGAAAGCCACCCCCAACCGTGACCGTATCCGACAAGGTACCGTATCTTTTTTCCAATCCCAATTACCCTTTTACCCTTCACTGAATAGCCTAATTACCACAACAGCGTCCCCTTTCCCCTCCCCACCCATCAAAAAAATGGTGCCTTGGCTAAGAGCGATAACGACAATCAAATCTTTATCGAGAAAATTTCTCTCTCTCTCTCTCTCTCTTTCTCTTCCATTGTTATTTTTATTTTATTTTTCTTGCTTTTTTACTTATTGCGATCAAAATTTGAATTTTCTTTCTTTCTTTCTTTTAATTAAAAGAAGGGTAGTAGTGTTGAATTAGAGAGTGAGAGGGAAATCAAATATTCGTAGTGTGGATCTTCTTTCTCCGTGAAAGTTAATTTGAGTATAAATGTAAACAGATTGAAGTGTTGTTGTGTTCTGAGGAACTAGAGAGTGAATTCGACAAGAAATGGTTGAATTGAGGAATGGGTATTGTTATCCGGGTGTAATATTTGGTGTGAATGTGGGTCTTGCTTGTGTTGATGGTATCATTGCTTCTTTGGCATTGTCTCAGGTACATTATTCCCTCTGTCTGAGTTAATGCATACATTGGTTTTACCTTGTCGTGGTTATTTTTTGCTTTTTTCTGTCTTTTTGATTCATGGGTTGCCTTAGAAATTACGAAAAATAGTAAATTCTGTGCTCTGTGTGTGTGTGTGTGTGTGTTTGTTTGTGTCTGTGTGTATGTGTGTTTGTGTCTCTGTGTGTGTGTGTCTTTTTCTTTTGATTTTTCTTTTTTCCTGTAAATTTAGTGAGAAAGGTACATGTTAATGCTGAGATTCTTTTTTCATCAGCATTGTTTCTGTTGATCAAAAGGGTCACGCCAAATGTCTTTAGCACTCGAGAGTAGTCGTGTAAAAAAAGTTCTGTTTGAGTTTGTTAGCAGGATCAATGGGAGAAGTGCAACGGAATCGAGTTTCCCATTGCTCATTGTGCTCCATTGCAGCCATTTCCACAATTTTGGATGGATTCAGAGTGCTGGGACGACTTTTGTGGGGAAAGCTGGTTACAGGAGCTTGAGAGAATGTTTATATTACATTAGCAGAATTGATGTTGGCATCAGAGGATGCAAATCTATCAACTCTTTATGAGGCCATTAAACAGAGAATAGGATTTTCTGGATGTGTCTCTTGTTAGAACAGATGAGGAGACTGAAGAAGTCATGACTAAGAAACCAAATGTTGAATTGCAAGCTTCACTTGTACAAGTTTTAGGTGAAACTTTAGTCCCTCCTCTCAAGTAGCTCCTTTCAAGATAATATATAAAAAATTTACCCATCAAAAGTATAGGTGGGGAGCAGCTTAGTTATTGTCACTTCTTTGTTATTACAAGTAATCCTAATTCATGCCTCTGTATGTAGAGGCAGTTAATCTTTCAGTTGTCTTTATTATAACTTACTGTATAAAAAAAATTTGGGTGTTGAAACAGAAGAGGTTTTTAGGTTCTCTTCACCCTTGATGAGCCCATAATATTCTGGAATAATAGGCAGAAAAGGTAGAAAAACTATAAAATCCCCAATTTGAAGTGAATTTAAGTTTCATTTCATTATCCAAAGACTCATTGCTCAATCCTATAACAATTTGGTATCAAAGCAGGAGGTTATGATGGAGGATTAATCACTACAGCAACAATTGTTTCTGGCTTTGTATAGGGCTGAATGTGCAACAGTTGAAGCCAAACACCATGAGTTGCCCATGCAATTAGAACTGTTAATGCAGAGCATGCAATCATAGCATTCTGTAGCAGATTTGGTGAAGAAGTCACAATAACAGACGAAGAACAAGGTCACAAAATCAAGAACATGGAAATGTATCTTTATACAAAGTTGGATTTTCCCAGGTTTGATGGCATCTCTGATCTGACAACTTGGTTAAGAAGGTCTAATCACTTCTTTGTCTAGAGGAAGGTAAGTGGCATTGTTTGGAAGGTGTCACACAGTTGTGGTTTTTAAAATTGGAAAGAGACTATCCTGTGATCACATGGGAAGAATTTAAGTTTCATTGTCAACTCAGGTTTGTTCCTCCTATGAGATGTAATAAGCTGGAACAATTATAAAACTTAAGGCAAATTGGTTCAGTGGAGTCTTGTCAACAAAGATTTGAACAGCTATTGGCTAAGCAATCTCATTGCATCCAGAAAAAGTAGTAATCTTTGTCAGTGAACTGTAAGAACCAGTGGCAATGGAGGTCGATTTACATAACACTCAAGACTTACTGCAGCCATGAGTATGAGCTGTGAATGGGTAAGAGCAAGGAAGAAGGGAATTTAATTCATAGAAACATGAAAGAAGAAAATTCAGAAGTGCCATTTGTTTGCAATATGTCCAGAGCCAAATTGGAGGAAAGAAGGGTGAGAGGATTATGATTTAATTTTCATGAGCCATTTGTTAAAGGCATAAGTGCCAAAATTGTTTTGGATTAAAGGGCTGGAGGAAGAAGAATCACAAGAGGAGTCATAAACTGGAAACTACAAAATTCATATTTTGTGCTTGAGGTCATGCATGATTAGGAGGGAGTAATGTTATGTTATGGCTGTGGCAAGTGTATGTTTGTGGAAGCTAAGAATGATACAGATGCTCCATGTTAGAGAGAGAAAACCCTTTCCCTTCTCTCTAGTCTTTTCTCTTTTGTCCTTTCTACCCGCTTCCTCTCGTCTCTCTTCTCTTCTTTCCCTAACCCTTACACACCGTCCTCTCTACCCATTGTGTCCCCCTTAACCCACTGTCCCTTTTCCTGTTTAGTCTCTTTTCTGTTTTTTGTTTTGTTTCTCGTTCTCTAATGTTTCTTTGTTTTATCGTGGTTTTGTGAAGTTGTGGTTTTTAGTTAGTAGAGGTTCTTCTGGTTGTGCTTTCTTTGTTAGTTTTCTTTGGTCAGTGTCCAGTTCCACCTTGTTATCTGGTTCTTCTCTGTTTGGTGCTATTCCATCTTGAAGTGGCGAAGTGTTGCGGTTCTTACTATTCTCCAGTGGTTCTAGTTTAGTCGTGGGTAGCCATGAGGATGTTTGTGAGGAGAAATAAGAAGCTTGTGGTCCCAGAGTTGACAAAAAAAGCCAACAAAGAGGTAAGCGTAGTGGCTCCTGGCTAGAAAAGAAAAGCAAAGTGTGGGAATTCTTCCTCTCCCTCAGAGGAGTTGGCGTCCACCCTACCCAATAGACAAGCGGTTTCTGGTTTGAAAAAGGCTGTTCCCTCGCCTGCTTTTCCTAAGGTTGAATAGAAGGTTGTGGGGCCCAACAACTTAGATGTGACTTCCCATGAAAAGCCTACTTAGGAAAAGAGAAATGTTTCAAAAAAGGTTGTCTTTTCTGTTGATGTTCTAAGGTCAGACAATCAAAAGCATCTTGGTCCTGTCTCTCATTTGGGTAAAAGTAAAAAATTCATATCTAATAACGCTTTAAATGCCATGTCTAAGGTGGCAGACGAGGTGAAAAATACTTCTATGCAGTTTGGAGAAGTAGTTTCTGAAAATTGTCCTTCTCAGAGAGGTTTACCTTCTAGGTCTTATACAAATGTGGTTTCTTCAACCCAAGATTAGTATGCTTCACCTAGGGTTAAAGTAGCGCTATCCTATCACCCCCCCTATTTGTGAAAGAGATTATGTGGTTGTCGAATCTCCTAGGGAGGTTTCGGAGGTAGGAGAGAAAATTTGGCAACTTACGCTAGTGGGTTATTTCTTGAGACACAATTTGGCATTCCTGGTGGTTCAAAAAATTGCTATGTCGTCTTAGAGTAAGGAGGGGCTTTTAAAGGTGTTGACAAATGGATCTAGGTATTGTTTTTTTAAATTTGTAGATGAAAATTCATTACAAATAGTGTTACAACAACCTTGGAGCTTTGCTGGACAGCTTCTAATTCTTTAAAGATAGCATGTAGGCATGTCCTTAGTATGTGTATGGCCTAAGAAAATGCCAATTTAGGTCAAGCTATGGGGGTATTCCTATGGAATTTCTTCATAATAAAGAACTGGGATATGCAATGAGTACTATTGGTAGATCTCTCTAAGTTGACATTCTTACGGCAAAAAATAAAAGAGTTAAGTATGCTAGAGCTTCTGTTGAAATGCAAGCACATGGTGAGTTCTTGAAGGCCTTTGAGATGGAGTGTAGAGATGGTTCAAGACATAGAGTGGATGTTGAGTATTAAATGGTCCCTCTAAGGTGTATAGGCTGTAAAGTTTTTCGACATAGTGACAACAAATGCCTCATTAAGGAATGCCTTGAGGTTACCATAAGAAGAACAAGATGATGGAGCTGCTATTGGTGAAATTCCAAATGATAACATAGTAGATGTTGAGAGACATACATCCTCTCGTGAACATTCTCTTCTTGGTGATAGTGATGCGTTAAAGGATGCCTTTTTTGCTCTTACAAGTCGCAATCTAGTAGCGACTAAAGGCATTGTCCTGGAAAAACAAAATGCAGTGCTTTCTAAGCCTAAAGCATTAGAGACACTGAGGAAGAGTAAGGAGATTAAGCACTCTATCGTGTGGGTACCTATACCTACCTCCTCTGGAGTTGAAGTTTTGGACAATTTTGCTTCATCTTGTCCTAATGGGTAGGTTCCCTAAGGTCATAATACTATCTTGGATGTTTGGGGTTGTAAGGGATATATGCTTTTCTCCTCTCCTGAAGAAGATCTCTTATCATCTTCTTCTTTTGTACCGAATTTCCTTAGATTGGTAAAAGAACTTTCAGGTAGGCAGAAGGTTGAAGAGGAGCCACTAGCTGTGGGAGAAAGCCAACGAGGGAACTAGAGTGATATTCTTAAGAAAAAGAAAAAAGCAAAGAAGAAGAAGGATAGAGATAAGGTAAGTAGCTAGCTTGCCAATTCTGAGCTTTGCTGATTTTGGAGCCCCTCTCCTCTCATTGTACATATTTATGATAAGAACTTGGAACATACATGAGTTGAATGATCTAGCTAAAGGTAGGGAAGTAAACAGATTTTGTAATTTGGAAAATTTTTCTCTTATGGGATTATTAGAGACAAAGGTGAATGATCAAAATTTTTAAAGGTTAGAAGATGGATTCTACTAAATTGGAGGGTGGAAGCAAGCTTTGTCAATTGGATTTGGGTTGCTTAGAAGTTGGATATTTGGGATGTTAATATTTTGGATTCTTTAAGGCAATTGGTTCATTGTTTCTACAATTGCCTCACTGATAGCTCGTCCATTTTTGTAACATCTATTTATGCTACAAATGATGAGCATGATAGGGAAGAGTTGTGGGGAGATTTTTTCAGACTAAAATCTATTGTTAATGACTCGTAGCTAGTCATGGGGGATTTCGATGTGTGTAGATCTATTGAAGAGAAATTGGGAGGGCTTCAAGTAGTAACAAGAGGAATGGAATCTTTAAATAATACGTACTATCTTCTTGAAGTTGAGGAAGCAAATACAATGGGACCTTTGTTTACCTGGACCAATTGGAGAGTATCATATCCGATTTTGAGGAGGTTGGACCATGGTCTTGTTAACCCTTTGTGGATGCTTATTCCTAAAACTTAGTGATTTTGATGTATAACCCTAGCCCTAGCCCTAGCCTTAGCCTTAGCCTTTCTAATCATTGTCTACTCGTTATGGATTTGGCTAATCATGTGGATAGTAACAAATGATCCTTCTTTAAGTTTTTTGACATATAGAAGCAACACTTGAAATTTTCCCATATTGTTTAAGAAGTTTGGCAGTAAAATATAAGAGAATCAACTATGTTTCGTCTTTGTAAGAAACTCAAGATCCTTAAGGTAGATTGTAGACTTTAAATGCAACATGTTTTTCCAACTTGTCGGAACATGTAAAGAATGCTAAAGTGGAGCTTAATGCAATCTAGGAGGTGAATAGATTAAACCTGTTGATGGTAGATTGGGAACAAGAAAAATCCTTATTTTCTAGTTTCTATTATTTGAATGTCTTGGAAGAATCCTTCTCGCGGCAAAAGGTTAGAGTTTCTTGGATTAAGTTGGGAGATAGAAACAATAGATCTCTTAAAGCAAAGACAATACAAAAATAATTTTGCGTCAATCTTGGACAACTAAGGAAACGGGTTGGGAGACTTAGAGTAAGTAAAATTTGTTGCTGTTCTTCATTTCAAGGAGATGTTGAATGTTACTCAATCTAGTAACCAGAATTATGAGATTGTCCTCCCCTTAGCTCCAAAGCATTTTGTTGGAGGAGAATAATAGGTTGGTTTGGCTTGTTTTTGACGAAGAAATCAAGCACACCTTATGGTCTGGTTATGGAGCTAATTTTTTTTGTAACATTATGGACATTTAGGGAAGGATATGTGTGTAGCTATTAAGGACTTTTTTGCGTTAGACAAGATGTTGAAGGAGATTAATTCAACATATCTTTCTTTAATTCCGAAGAAAGAAAACCCCACTTCATTTTCAGACTATAAACCTATTGCATGTTGCAACATGATCTATAAGTATATCTCAAAAATCTTAGTTAAAAGATTGAAGAGTGTTATTCTTTCTTTGGTGAGCAGAGAGTAGATGGCCTTCATAAAAGGTAGGAGAATTGTTGATAATATTCTAGTAGCTCAAGAACTACCATGTAGATATCATAAAGATAATAAGGGCCTTAGATGTGCCATTAAAGTGGACCTTATGAAGGTGTATGATAATGTAAATTAGGGTTTTCTAAAACATCTCCTTAGAGTTTATGGCTTTCTTGAGCAGTTTGTGGAGTGGACTGTAGCTTGTGTCACCACTGCAAAGTTTTCCATCAACATAAATGGGGAACTTACAGCTTATTTTTCAGCATTGAAAAGGTTAAGGCAGGGTGATCATATCGCTTCTTACCTTTTTGTTTTGTTTATGGAAGTTTTTTCCAATATTATGAAGGAAAAGGGAAATATGACTAATTTCAAGCACCATTGGAGATGTAAGAGATTAAGGCTAAATTATCTTTGTTTTGTAAATGATGTTTTAATTTTTGTTAAAGAGAATGTCAGTACGTTGAAGCTTATTAAAGATGGCCTTCAAGAGTTCCATTTGTTGTTTGGCCTTAAGGCAAATGCATGAAAGAGTTGCATTTTTTTTCAATGGTGTTCAAGAGAATACCAAGAGGCAAATCACTATCATGGTAAGGTTTGATGTTGGCACTCTATTGATCAAGTACTTGAGTATTTTGCTCTCGTCAAGAGGTGTATCCAAGAATGATTGCTTTGAACTTGTGCAGAATTCTGCAGGATTAACTATTGAACTAGTAAGTTTTTAACATTTACTAAGTGATTACAACTCATTAAGAGTATCTTATTCTCTCTTCAAGTTTTTTGGTCCTTTATTTTCATCATTCTAAATAAGATTTTATCTCTTATTGAAACAAAGATGAAGAGATTCTTGTTGAATGATAATGAAGAGTCAAAGGCTAAGGCTAAAGTGAAGTGAGAGGATGTGTGTAAGCTTAAGAACGAAAGTTGCTTGGGGATCATTGACATCAAAAGTGGAATAAAGTTGCCCAATTGAAGCATATATGATATCTTTGCTTGGACAAAGGTCATTCTTTATAGTTGTATTGGGTTAGAAAGGAGCTATTGAGGGGGCGAAGTTTTTGAAGTATTAGTATTTCTAATGATTCCTCCTGGGCATAGAGAAAGATCCTTAAGTCTAGACCCAACTCATATCCTTTTGGCTCAATGATTGGCATCGTTGTAGACTATTAATCAAGTGGTTAGGTGAGTAGGTTAGCATGACATTAGGATATCATAAGGATACCTTACTTGAGGAGTTTATAGAAGGAAACAAATGGTCTTAGCCAGTCGGAGAAAGGTGGCAATCTATAAATACCAAGCTTGGATCCGTAAGACCTAATGCTTAGTTGGATGATGTTTTGACAAGGAGAGTTGTTGAACACAAGCTCTTGTCTACTAGAAATGCCTATTTTATGGAAAGGGATAACGAGTCTAAAGTGACTTGGTATCCCCTGGTTTGACAAAAAGGTATACTATCAAGATTTGCTTTCATCATTTGGATAGTGGTCTAGCACAAACTCTTAACATTGGACAAATTACAGGCTTGGGGCATGGTTGAGTACAACAATTGTTTCCTTGTCTTTGTCATGGGGAATTTCATGATCATCTCTTCTTTACTTACCCCCTTGTGAAGCTAATGTTAAGGAAATTGGAGAGGCTGATAGGTTGGAGTAGAGCATAACCCTTGGGCTGCACATCCTTTGGGAGGTTTTTGAGGCTGCAAAACCTTAAGCTAGTTAATACGTGGCATAGGAAATTTTTTGCTATCATAACCTACTATCTTTGTAAGGAGAGGAACAAAAAAAGAATAAGAGATAAGCATCATCTATAGAAAATCTTTTGAAAATTATTATTTTTTGTCTTTCAAATAAATGAGCACCTTTGTGATGTATGGCCATTTGAGTGATGTAAGTATCCTTTTGTTTTTGGATACTTAGCTCATTCTTATAGGTTTCCTAGTGTGCTTCTTTTGTATACATCCCATGTACAATTATTGATGAATTAATTAAATTTCTCACCTTACCAAAAAAAATGTATGTGTTCATATATGTCGAGCTGCTAGGTGTAACATGTTGTTTGTGTAGCCATGCGTCATTTGTTGTATGTGTGTCGAGTGTTGTCCTTTTGTTGGTGTGGTTGTCTTGTATTTTTATTTAGTTTGGATTTTACTATAGGCACTTTTGTTTAAAAGCAGTTTAGGCATAGTTGGCTAGTGAAAGCAGTTTATGAGCGGTTGTTTAGTAAGAATGGAAATAGGAGTAATAGTTGGGGGATTGTAACTGCCACTTGTGTTATGTATTTGTGCAAAAAAGAATAGAAAAAGAGACGAAGTGCCATTTTTTAGAAAAATTTTAGAATCCAAGAGGATCGTGGGGTTCTCTTTGAAATCAAGTCCTAGTTAAGAGATTGTTGGGTTGTGTCTTAATGAGCTGAAAAAATTATTTCAATTTGATCCTATAACATGTTTGGCACAACTTTATTCCCTCCTATCAAGTAGCTAGTTTTGACAAACATATAAAAAATTCACTGATGGAAAGTAGAGGAGGGAAGCAGCTTAATTATTACTGCTATGTTATTACTTTGTGTTTGTGGATTTTTTTTTTTACAGATATATGGGTCAGTGTGTTGTGGGGTATTTTATTTTGCATGTTAGGCTGGACACTTGGCATGCATTCCTAATTCATGCCCCTGCATGTAGGAGCATTTATTTTTCAGTTATTTTGCATTATAACTTTCTGTACAAAACGGAGATGGGAAACAAAGGTAGGATGATCATAAATATTTAAGAAAATGTAAGGAGTTGAAAAGGTAGAAAAACTGAGAAATCCCCAATTTGGGTTGAATTTAGGTCTGTTTTATCTATCAAAAGAGCCAAAACTTGATCCTATAACAACTTGTGAGCTATTAGTGCCCCTTAGGAAAAGAAAGAGGTGTTAGTAGTAGTAATTTTGTTTCTGAGATTATGGTACCTTGGTATTTGATTAAGATTAACTAATGTGATGCTGTATCTATAAGGTCATACTCTTCGTTGTGCTTCTTTGGATATGCCTTAAACATGTCTTATCTATATTCTCTTCACTTCTTTTCTTTACTGGCAAGAGGTTGCAAACTGTATAGTAACACCTGGGTGTTGAGACTATCATGCACCTTCCTCTTTTATATTTACAGTTTCCAGGGAAGATCTTAGTAGTTTGAAAAGAGTCTTATACCTTGCAAATTCTTTTCTCAGTTGATAAGACTACAGTCACGGAATTCACAGCATGGATGGACTCGTCAGAAAGTAAGTAACATGTTTTCTATGCATATATTAGATAGAGTCCTCTTTGGTGATCTGGTTGAAGCTTTTACTTTTGCTATGATGGGCCTCTAGGCATAAGCAGAATAGTGTAGTCATGGGAGTTGGAGTTACGTTGTTCAGGTTTCTGATTACAGTTGATGATCCCAGTAGAAGCAAGAATGCCATACAAGTGTCTTAGATGTTCAATCTTGTAAGCCTATTGAGTTTATGACATATAGGAATGTGGTTAGATATAAGAAGTTGCTTTACAAAAACTTGATACAACATGGCGTTCCATCTAGGACCCCAGGCTCTTTCTATAATTTTATGCTCTTTTCAGTAAAACTGGGTATCCATTTACTATGAGCCTGTCGAGTTTATAAACATATTGGACTATGCTTCTGGAAGTAGTGTTTATTTATGGTTTCCCAATAATATAACTTTCTTTTTTCATCGTTCTTTTATTTTCCCATATATTAAGGTTGAAGTGGGTAGACATTAGAGAAGTAGGATATGTTTTTTTCTCTTTCCCTTATCTGGCGCACTGTCTGGTCTTGACATGTCTTCAGATGCATTGCAGGTATTTCATCTTATGATCGGCTCATCCAATTTAGGTATGAAAATGCAACCTATTGCTTTTTTTCTTTCTGCATTTTTATTTCATCCCACTTTTCTGGAAGCTAAAAATTTTAAAAATATAGAAAAAGTATGGCAGTTGATTGAAAATGCAGTTGTTTTGAGGTTTCCAGGTATTGAAGAAACCAAGTGGGCAACTATTACTATATGAGTACTAGATTGTGATCCTGTAAATTGCTATTTGTAGGCAACCAATTAACTTTATAATAGGTGTTGATTTTATATATAAAGCTCTAATATTAGCTATTTGGTTTAATGGAAAATCACCGCCAAGTGCATTGTTATGACCTTAAAATATTTCCCAAGAATATCTATGAATACAGAGGTAGAACCAAAATCTGTTGTGGACATACCAGTTTACAATAGGTTCGGCCAAGAAGCATACGAATAGAAACAAAGACAAATTGGTTCTAAGGAACAATTTTGTTATTCATCAACCCTTGGCTGCATGATAAGTGGCTTCAATGCCTTACATGAGTCATTATTAGCCTTCTCCATCAAATCACTCAAGAATGAGGAGAGTTGCAAGTAGAGAGAGAAAGTGAAGCGGTGGCAATAGGTTGGTGAAGGAGGGTGAACAAATGGAACACAATGCAAAAAAAAGAAAAAGAGTTTGCGGCTCAGAAAAGGCTGTCTGCTCCTGAATTGGGAGGAGATGGCATAGTATTGGGTGTTAGTTTGTTTGTGTGTGGTGTCTTGGGTAATGTTGTGGGGTGGTGTTTTATATGTGCAATGGTGTTGTGGTTGTGTGCAGGTGTGAGTGCGTGTACATGTGCTGAAGTGCTGTGTGTGTGGTAGAAAGTGGGTGTTGTTATGTGGAGTTGTTTGTGTCAGAGTTATGTAGAGTTGCTGGGCTATGGAAAATATTCTAGATGTGTCTGGAAGCTTCAGCACTTATTGCCAGCTATCAAGTGGTGATCTTATGATATAAGTACTTAAGAGCTAGTTAATGCCAGATCAGATTTAGCATTGTTTTCAGCTGAGTACTTACTCACATTTTCCAACTTGTCCTTTTTTACTGGTTCCTAACCCTAATTCATCCACATTGGCATCAAATTCAACGATACCACATGATGACTCATGGATAATACCTTGCTATTGGAATTAGGATGACAAATCTGGTTGAAATAGTCTCTAATATTATTTGTCCTAAATATCTGTATTTTAACCCTAAATTGGTTTTGAACCATTGAGTGAAAACTAAGTATAACAACGCTAATATGAAAAGATACCCGAATATATTTTACTAATATGAAGTAACCCAAGTACAATCATCAATTAAGGATATAAATCAATGAGCCTAGAAATATTAGAAATTTTAGATGGACCCTATCTGTCGCTATGAATCAATTGAAAAGGATAAGAACTTTTATCACTAATATGAAAAGATACTCGAGTATATTTTACTAATTCACAGATATCACAATGAATCTCAAAAATGTGTGATCCTCGAAACAAATGAGGAAACATAATTTTCAAGACTCTTGAAGGTTGGATGCCTTGGACACCAATGACATAGCCAAATAATGTCTTTATTTGAAGAATTGAGAAAAGACAGATAAATTACTCTAAAGTTTTTGAGATGATTCAAGGAGGTAAAGGCCTCTTCTTGCCTTTGTGAGTCCAATCCTCTTTCCTGATTCCTCCCCATGAAAAACACAATAAGAAGGGAAAAAGATTACAACATTTAAGATCATGGTAAGTTTCTAAATGGAAATAATACTTATTGACAATTTCAGTCCATGAAGTACATTTTTAAGGATGATTGTAGGTGCAATATGTACATCTATCAATCCTGCAATAGTAGGTAACAAACCATTGGCCATTATGATTTTTCTATTGCTCAAGCAAGGGGAATAGGTGCAGAAGAGTTGAGATGTGGGGTCATATGGTCATAGCACTACTTGATACGAACTAAAAAATTAACGGTAGAAAATTAAAAATTTTTATTGAAATTTTCTAGTAAAAATTGATTATAAGAATCCTAATCTCTCACAAGTTGAGAACTATGAGCTAAAAGCTCACAAACTAACTAATATGAGCAAGATACTCACAAAAACTAACTTTCAATGGTTAACAAAATATTTGTCTATCTTTATCTAACCAACTATACTTATATGTAGAGGTAACTAGCTAATAGTATCTAATAACATTTGCCACATTAGCACATCTCTACATACATATATAACTAAACATGGCGAGTCATATTAATTGTCTCCTCCTCAAAAAGTCCTTGTCCTTAAGGATCGGTGAGAGAAATACCCATGGCTAACCGATACCCATTTTGTCAAACTGGGCCACAAATGGAAGGGAAGAAACACTTGTCACAACCATCCCATTATCATCAATAGAATTCTGCCACATCTCCAAACAAATAAGCCTAAGTAAATTGGTCTGCATGTATATCTTTGGCCGACCTTTAACTTTAACAATCGACAAGTTATCTAGCTCTAATACGTTTTTATCTGAAACCATGAGTCCTACAACTTGTGTTGCCAATAGCCGATCAATCATTCCCAAAGACTGACCTCCACGTGACAATGGCAATATATTTGTTAGGTTGCGTGCACTACCTCCCTTTTGCAGTTCATCGACTTCCCAAAGCAAAGGCCCTTCGTAAAATCTAACTCCTCCAATTGTTGGTCAAAATTTGCCAAATTTGGATTAGAGAAATTCAATAGCTAGCCAACAATTATTATCCCTTGATTGATACGCTTCCTCCACTCGTTGGTCACCAATCTACTTTGATGTACATTCATCTCCTTCCATCATTGTTATGAACCAGCAAAAATTAATGCTGGAGATTATTAAACTCCAAATAACTCTTCAACAGGAGGAAGTTTCCACTCACCATGAGCTTTTCCTTATGCTATGCTTGACCGTCGACTCCCTCTTAACACACTTCTCAACATTCATTGTTGGAACTTCATCTTCCAATTCCAGATTGGAAGTTGGCAAATGCTAGCTAATAGACAACTTCAACACTTTATCTATCATTAACGAATCATAATGTTTGCCAAATCTCGTCAATATTTCTTCTTTCATCATTGTCCAATCCATTTGTGGAACGCGATGCCTCAACGCTCTTAACCAGTACATATACCTTCCTCTCATGCTCAATGTAGCTAAATGTAATTTCTGCTCTTCAGAAGTGTGTTGAAGCGCAAAACGTTGCTCTGTTAGTAAGATCCAATTAGTTGGATCTATTCCATCAAATAAAGGAAGTTCCACTAGAGTAGCATAGATTAGTGAATCGTCATCAATTTCATAATCTTCAATTTGTGCAAACTTAGGCTAGCAAGCATTTTGTCAAACATTGTAAGTGTAAAGAGAATTGCGCAAACATTGGAATGAGCAAGAGAGGAACGAGTACTAGCACAGATATCAATGTGAGATGTTGAAGAAGTACCAAATTTATTGCCAAAAAAGTCACAATGAACAAATCCATCACCTCTAGGCAAATCATTGTCATGTTTATTGATTTTTTGCCTATTCAAGATGTCACATTCAGTAATAGTAGAAGATGCATCATCAGGTATAAGTCCCTTTTGTTTATGCGCTAACCACAATTCCTCTACCATGAAGAGCATGTTTGACAACATATCTTGAAGAGAAGATTTTGTCGTTGCCATTGCTTGTGGATCACTGTCTAACATGGTGAAAAATTGTTGATCAGTTTGGATTGAACTCAGCTCGCAGATGATAATGGAAAGCAACATGCTAGGGTTCTCCTTTGACAAGTCAATGGTAGGTTGAACCAATTGATGAAGAAATCTGAAGTGTTTTGTATTGATTTTATAATGGAAGATGTTTACAAACTCTAATTCCCTTAATATGAAGGACCATGAGCTAAAAGCTCACACATTTCCTTGTGCACCTTTGCTCACAATCAACTCACTGGTTTCAAACAAAATGACTAGTTATTTTTTTTCCTCTGTACTACTTTCCTAATTATAATACCGACACTCCATTTATATCCTTTACTTTTATCACATTAGGCAAACACATACACCTAGAATATTGACACATGCACTATTGCCTAATACACTAAAATATCACAACATTGATTATTAAAACTAGCATCTGGTCTTCTTAATCATTGTCCAAGGACTAGTCATCAACTTCAGATCTAGGGTTTCCAGTCAATAACGACCATGCAACACCTTCGATCCACACATTTTTGATTCAAGCACATCTTCGATTCCTACATGCATCTTAGGGTTCTCTATTGTTTCCATTAATAGATCTACACATTGATTTTCCTGTGCCCACGGAATTAATCCACTCGCTGCTTTGAAATTCCTATGCTTGTCTTTAATTTCTATTGATAATGGAGATGCTTTCTTCAATTTATCATCCTTTGAGGTGGTTAGTTGCTTGTGGAAGGAAGAAAATTCTAGGTATTTGAAATGATTCCAAGGGTGCAAGCACTTATACTTAATATAAGGGGAAAAGGAAGGGAGAGGGGGACGGTTTGGGTGGCATTTAGCTACTGTTTATAATGTAAACTGTAAGTGTGTGTGTGTGTGTGTGTGTGTGTGTGTGGG
>JAMXBB010000011.1:100424035-100441077 GCA_024138015.1 Lumnitzera littorea | reverse complement strand
GGGGGGGGGGGGGGGGCGTTTACGTGAGAATAAAGGACAGGGTGTGTGAGGAGAGCTAATGTGTATAGCTAAGGTGGATGGGTTGTTATGATTGGAGGGTTGAGAATAAAATTATAATTCCAGAAGGATAGATGGTATAATAGAAAAGGATAAAAGAATAAGTAGGAAGGGGAGCTCATATTTTTTGGGTTGTTGTTCACGTACTTTAGCTGAGCAAATAAGCTTAGAAACTTCATTTAGGCTTAGCTAGAGCTTAGGTTTCATCTCCATTTCACATTCTCCTGCAATTCTAGTATCCATTTTAGCTCATCCATTACTTGGTTTATTTATTTATTTTTCTTTCTAACTTTATTGGTTGGGCATATATCAAATTGGTGCTATCTTACGGGAAACACCATTGAACCCAGTCAATCCGATACCTTTAGACAATAAGTATGACCCGTGTGCAGTCACAATTGGAGCAGAAATCTGGCGAAGCTCATGAGGAGCTTATGGATGTCCAGCAATGCCTTACTACCTTAGATGTGAGTCAAAAGGAAGTGGTCGGAAATGTTAACTATCTTTGAGGTGGGGTAAGCTCTATGTGAGGTGATCTGACTTTAAAAGGGGATATTTTGATTATTCAAGGGAATGTAACCAAGATTCAAAAGATGTTTGATGATTGGCTAGTTGCTAACTATATAGGTTTGGCTGAACCTTCGAATGTATCACAATGAGGGAAGCATCAAGTAGATATGAGTGGTAGCTCAAGTGTGGATTTGGTGGGGGAGCAATTGAATGTAGGACCATGAGTTGAAAGGGAAAATTTCATGATAGTGCGGACGAACGAGGAGTATCAAATTAATGCATCCATGGTGTAAATTTCGTTGTTCGAAGGTGTTGACCCAACCCATTGGATTTTAATGATGGAGCAATATTTCGATATTCATCAAATACGGGAGGAAAGGAAGGTTGACTTAGCTGCAATGAGTATGAGAGGTTGCTATGTGTATAGGTTAAGGGCTTTAAGACAATGAATTCCACATCTAAATTGGTATATGATGAAGGAGGAGATGCTAAAGCAGCATGGGGATCAGTAGGCCTCTAATCCTTTTAAGAGTCTATTACAGCTGAGGCAAGTGGGTTCACTAAGATAGTACATTAAGGAGTTTGAAGCACTCACGTCACAAGCCCCCACCTTACCTGAATTGCAGTATTTGGGGTATTTTTTTGGAGGAATTAGGGAGGAAATTCAAACCAGAATTGACAGTTATTCTCTAATGACATTGGAACATGCCATGGACTCATGGAGTAAGCACTAAAAATTGAAAAAGAATTTGAATATGGAATTTTCTTAGTTTTCAACCTCAATAGAAGAAATGACGTCGGTAGCTATTCCATTCGACCCATGGGTCTCAACCTAAATTGGCAATCTTATTCTTCACCAATGCATTCAAGAACTTGTGGTCAAGCAGGGTTAACAAGCTGGACTCCTGTATCCCAAGGCCTAACGCTGGAATTTGACCCATTGAAGAAACGATGGCAAACCCATCTTAACGGGCTCATGTAAGCCTTAGTACACTAAGAGGGACTATGACAATAGGGAATACCACCCTTATAGGGTCGACTTGTGAAGGGTAGCATAAGTCCTATGGACAAAAACAATTGTTGTATGTAGACTATTTGGACAAGCAAGCTAAGGGATTGTGTTTTAAATGCGATCGGCTTTTCAACCCCACCCATAGATCCCCAAACAAGTTGTTGAAGCTTCTCGTGTTGGAAGAAGAGTCAGAGGTTGAGGAGGATTAGGAGAAATTAGGTTGACAGAATACCAAGGTGGTGGAAGAACACTTCAAAAACTAGTAAGGAATTGAGCTAAATTTGTCTCTTTTGACACTTGGGGGATTTAATGGACCCCAAACAATGAAATTTAGGGCTGTTCTACACTTACAACCACTTACCGTTATGATAGATAGTGGGGCAAGTCATAATTTCATATCTAAGATGCTTGTATAGTAGGTGAGGGCTAGGAAATTTTTTCATGTGGAATATGTTTGGTAGAAGAATTGGTTGGGAAATTTAGCATTGTGGTAGATTGCTATGTTTTAGAATAGGGAGGAGTGGATATAATACTGGGAGTGGCATGGATGCAAACCTTGGGGGAGTTAAAGAGTTGACTAGAGCAAATTGACCATGAAAATTCCTTTTCAAGGGGGAAAATTTATACTGTTGGGAGATCCCTACCTTATGCAAATCACCCATGTCCTATAAATCTTTGACTAAATTGGAGCTGGAGGATGAATGTAACCTGTTGTGATTACTTAAGGCAATTGATCAGCAACCTTCCAGCATTGCAGATTCTCGAGTAGAATCTTTGTTATTGGAATTTTTGGATGTTTTTGAAGAAAAGGTAGGTTTGCCTCCACTTGGACCAACGAATCATAAGATTCCTTTAAAGCATGGCAGGGGATCAATCAACGTGAAGTCATATCGATATGCACATGCGCAAAAGATTAAAATTGAAAGAATTGTGAAGGATATGTTGATTGTAGGAATCATTCATCTTAGCACTAGTTCATTTTTTAGCCCTGTTATATTAGTGAAGAAAAAAGATGAGTCTTAGCATTTTTGTGTGAACTACCGAGCTTTAAATGAATCAGCCATTTTAGATAAGTACCAAATTCCAGTAATTGAAGAACTACTTAATGAATAATATGGAGCCACAATATTTTCTAAAATTGATTTGCGAGCAAGATACATTAAATTCAAGTAGCTATAGATGATATACATAAAATTACCTTTAGAATACACCAAGGCCACTTTGAATTTCTAATTATGTTATTTGGCTTGACAAATGCTTTGGTAACTTTTCAAGTGGTGATGAATGATGTCTTTCGACCTTACTTAAGGAAATTCATATTGGTTTGTGTTTTTGACGACATTTTGATCTATAGCCTTGATGTGGACTCCTATCTCCATCTTCTTTGAGTGGTTTTAAACTTGTTGCATGAACATCAATTTTCTATTGATGGAAAAAAGTGCACATTTGGGCATACTTCCTTGGAGTATCTAGGTCTCATTGTTTCGACGGATGGAGTGCAAATGTATCCTTCCAAGGTGAATAGTGTTTTAGAGTGGCCAATACCAACTATATTAAAAGGAATTCGTGGATTTTTTGGCTTATTCAACTATTATAGGAAGTTTATCAAGGATTATGATAAAATAGCCAAGTCTGGTGGATTTGTTAAAAAAAGATGGGTTTCATTGGAATGAAATGGCTGCTGCAGCTTTCCAACAATTGAAGGAAGCCTTCGTTTCGGCTCCAGTTCTAGCAATGCCTAAGTTTTCCCAACCCTTTATAGTGGAGTGTGAAGCATCCGGTCAAGGAATTGGGGTTGTTCTCCAGCAAGATAATCGACCAATTGTTTACTTTAGTAAGGCATTAGCTAACAAATCATTGGCCAAGTCGACATATGAGAAGCAGTTAATGGCACTTGTCTTGGCAATTCATCATTGGAGGCCCTACTTATTAGAGAGGAAGTTTGTGGTAAAGACGGATAAAAAAAGCTGGAAATAGTTGAAACAAAGGATTACAACTCTAAACCAACAAAATTGGTTGTCTAAATTACTTGGTATAATTTTGAAATACAATACAAGAGTGGATATGAGAATCAAGCAGCCGATGCCTTACCATGTGTCTATGATGAGCTGGAATTAGGGGCAATTTCAGGACCGGTTTGGACAGATTAGGAGGAAATTAAAGCTGCTGTACTTCAAGGCACTTTCTTGGCTTCCAAAGGAGCCTTATTGAGAGAAGGAAAAGAGGCTGACCACGATTACAAATTGGTTGATGATGTGCTCTTCTATTTTAATAGATTAGTTGTCCTTGCCTCTCCTAAGTGGACTTACATTTTTTTACATGAGTTTCACTCATCTTCCTCGAGGTCATGCAGGATTTTTGCACATTTATAGGAGAATTGCAGCAAATGTTTATTAGGTTAGGCAAAAAAAGGATGTAGAGAGGTTTGTGGCTACATGTGCTATTTGCCAAAGACAAAATATCAAACTCTTTCACCAGCTAGCCTACATTCTCCTTTGCCAAATCCTAATGGTGTATGGGAGGACATTTCTTTAGATTTTGTTGGTGGGCTTCCAAAATCGAAAGGGAATGATGTGATACTAGTTGTAGTAGACAGATTTTCTAAATATGCTTATTTGCTTGCTAACAAAACATCTCTATACAGCTAGAAGTATAGCAGAATTATTTACCAAAGAGATCATAAGATTACATAGAATGCCATAAGCGATCGTAACCCTACATTTATGGGTACCTTTTTGGTGTGAGTTGTTCCAACTGCATGATACAAAACTTTGCTTTATGCCTCTTATCATTCAGAAATAGACGGACAATGGAAGTTTTGAATAGGTGTCTTGAGTGTTATTTACGTTGTTTTGCAAGTGACCAACCTAAGAAGTGGGTTGATTGGTTTTCTTAGGTGAAATTTCATTATAATATGACCTACCATACTTCCTCCAAATAACTCCGTTCGAGATAGTTTATGACGAGCTCCTCTGCTTATAGGGTCATTTGTGGATAGGGAAATAGCTTCTGCAGCTTTGAAAGAAGCATGACTTTCTCAGGATGAAGTGTTGTCACTACTTAAGAAGAACTTAGAACATGCACAAGCAGTGAATTGTTGTCAAGCGAACCAGTCTCGCCAAGATGTGCAATTTTCCTTTAGAGAGTAGGTTTTCTTGAGGCTAAGGCCTTTATTGCAGCATAGGGTACACACCAAAACAAATAAAAAAATGTTGCTATGATTTTTTGGACCTTTCCAAATAGTTGAACACATTGGCAAGGTCGCCTACAAACTTAACTTGCCTTCTCATTGTCGGATTTATCCTGTTTTCCATGTTTCTTTGCTTAGGAAGGCTAAGGGCTCTTTTCTTGTGATTGGTGATCTACCATTGGATTTATTTCCAAAAGTAGAAGTTCTTCTACGGTTCCCTGTTGTCATACTTAGCCTTTGGTTTTGGGTGGAAGGGTCAGCTAAAATTCCTCATCTTTTAGTGCAATGGCAGGGCTTCTCCCCAGATGAGGCTACTTGGTTAGATGTCTCTTTTTTTCATCTCTAATTTCCAGATTTCCTCCTTAAGGATAAGGACATTCTTCCTAGGGGCAATTTATATGATTCCAAGGGTGTATGCACCTATAATTAATGTATATAAGAGGAAAAAGAAGGGAGAGGAGGATGGTTTGGGTAGCATCTAGCTATTGTTTTATAATATAAATTGTGAATGTATGTGTCACGGGTGGATTCCGTCACTCGATTCCGTATAGCACTTAGCGTTTCTGACCATATTAAGGAAGGCTAAGTTAGCCTATAGCACACTTACAAAATTTAAAGAGAGAAAATAGAGAGAGAGACTCTGAAGGTATGTTCTATTTACTCAAATGACTAGTGTTTTACATCTGGGGGGAATACCTCTATATAAACAGAAAGTCTTTATAAATTAATAGTTAAAATCAATTCGATTTAACGGTTACAATTGACTCTCAATTACTGCATTCACCTACTATTATACAAGATTTTGGACTTCTCTGAAACCTTCTGAAACTTTTCATCTTTTGAAAATTTTTAGTCGGCTTAGATTTTAGTCTTGGACTTTAAGAACTTTATGGGAATGGCCTATTTTGGGAGGTTTGTAACATTTTCTCCCGCTCAATCCAGTGATACCCTTGTCGCTCTTTCATCATGGAACATTTGAATTTTGTTTTTGAATAACTATAGTGCTTCGGCTGGTTCCCAACTGCCCTCACTCTCTAGTCTTTCCTTTCACATAACCATATACTCATGTCTAAGAGTCTGTCCACATCTCTTCACATATTTATGAGCTATAATCTCTTCAACTTCTTTGTCAAATGAATTCTATACTTCTATTGGGGCCTTTTGTAATATAGCTTTTACGGGGTTTTCCTCATCCTTGTGGAATGGTTTTAGTATGCTCACGTAGAAAATTGAGTCAAATTTCAATTTGGATGGAAGATCTAATTTGTAAGACACTCACTCCATTTGTTTCACAAATAGGAATGGGCCCTCGTAGCGCTTTATCAAACCTTTATGTAGTTGACCCCTCGTATATTATATCAAATATAACTTAACAAGTATTTAATTACCTACTTGATATTTCATCGGCCTATGCTTCTTTTTTGCAATTTTTTTTATTCTCTTGATAGCTTGGTCTAAGTATATCCGAGCCAAGTCATTATTTTTTTGCCATTTCCTTGTAAATTTATATGTGGGAGGGTTGGACCCCGTATATCTCATTGTTACTGTATTAGAAGTTAAGGGTTGCCTTCTCAAGATGATCTCGAAAGGACTTTGTTCGATGGACTCTGTTCGATGGACTCATTCTTTTATAGGTTGAATGAGAATTGCACCACATCTAATAACTTGGTCCAATTATGTTGGTTAGCTCCTACAAAATCCCTTAAGTATAATTCCATTAGAGTATTCACCCACTCTGTCTGGCCATCTATATGGGAATGCAGACTAGTTGAAAAGTGTAACTCGGATCCTAGAAGTTTGAACAATTCTGTCCAAAATTTCCCTGTGAATCACCTATCTCAGTCATTCACAATGTTTCTTGACAAGCCTTATTATTTTACTACATGTCTCAAGAACAATTGGGGTAGCCTCATCTGCCGTGTACTCCTTTATTGTTGGAACAAAAGTTATGTATTTTGAGAAACTATTTATTATAACCATAATTGTACCATATCCTTTTAATCGGGGCAAACTTACAATGAAGTCCATAGAAATACTTTTCCATAGCCGTTCAGAAATGTGAAGAGGCTTTAGTATTCTTAGAGTTGCTTTATGTTCAACTTTTTCTTGTTGGTATACAAGACAAGTCCGGACATAGTTCTCAACATCTTCCCTCATGTGTGGCCAAAAATACTTCTCCTTCATTAAGGCTTGGTCATAGTGCATTCTTGGATGACCTGTCTATTTAGAATCATGACACTCTTTAAGTATCTCTTTTTGGATTCAAGGAGTGGGGTACATAAATTCGATATCTCTTTGTGTATATTAGTCCATTCTCTTGCCAAAATTTCCTTGTTTTCCCTTCTTGATATTGGATCAATAGAGCTTTACTCTGCTTATCACTCTCCGTCCCCTCTTGAATTCTATCAACGAAGTTGCTTTCAGGTTTATTGATGGCTACTAACTCAACCCTTCGGCTCAAAGCATCTACCACGACGTTAGTCTTACTTGATTTATGCTCAAGGTTGAAATCGAATTTTGCTAGGAAAACTTACCATTGGACTTGCTTAGGAGAGAGCTTCTTTTGAGTCTGAAAATAGCCAGCAGTTACATTGTTAATTTTGACCACAAACTTCTTCCTTAACAAGTAGTGCCTCTATTCCCAAAGACAGTGCACTATCGCTGTCATCTCCTTTTCACGCACTGGATATTGCTTGTTTGTGTTATTTAGCTTTTGGCTTTCAAATGTCATAGGGTATTTTTCCTGCATTAAAACCCCTTCAATAGTAAAATCACTAGTATCTGTACATACCTTAAAAGGTTTACTAAAGTTAGGAAGGGCAAGGATCGGCTCCTTAGTGATTACTATTTTCAAGGTCTCGAGTGCCTGTCGTCTATTTATACTCCAAAACCAAGGGGTAATCTTTTTGAGTAAGTCTGTTAATGGGCTTGCTATCTTTGAATAGCCCTTAATGAATTTTTTATGGTAATTTATTAAGCCAAGAAAGGATCTCAATTTGGTAGGCTTGGTAGGCTCCTTCCAATCCTAGATGGCATGCACCTTTCCTTTATTCATTCTAATATTTCCTCCCCCTACTATGTGACTAAGGAACATTATCTCTTCTTGCTTAAAAGCACATTTCTTTAATTTTACATATAGATCATTCCTTCTTAAGGCTAAGAATATCGAATGAAGATGCTTTATGTGTTCCTCTAATGTCTTACTATAAATCATAATGTTATCCAAGTATACTACTACAAATTGATCAAGAAAGGGGGCTAAAACTCGATTCATAAGTATACAAAAGTATTGGTAAAGCCGAACGGTATTATCAAGAATTCAGAAGCACCATATCTTGTAACACAAGTAGTTTTAGTGTCGTCTCCTTTTGCATTCCTCACTTGGTGATATTTTAACCGTAAATCCAATTTGGAAAAGTATCTGGCTTCCCCCAACCTATCGAGTAGGTTCGATATCAGTGGAATATGATACTTATTTTTTATAGTGATCTTGTTCAAGGCTTGATAATCAATACACATTTGGAGTGATTCATTTTGTTTCTTCTGAAAGAGTACAAGAGCTATAAAAGGTGCCTTTGAAGGCCTAATGAAACTTACCTGTAGTAATTCCTTCAGTTATCGCCTTAACTCTTTTGATTTTGGAGGTGACATCCTGTACAAGATGGTGGCGACTTGCTTGACTCCAAGTTCCAATTCTATCACATGGTCTACCTTTCTTCTTGGCAGTAACTTTTTAGGCAACATTGGCAGCATTGTATTCTTAAATTCTTCTAATATCTCTCCCACTTGAGGTGTAACGCTTTTTTGACCAATAGTCTCTTATTTGATTTTTAAGGTTGCTAAGTAAGTGACTTCATTCTTCTTGAGTTTTTTTTCTAATTGTATAGTCGATAGGAATTTGGTGGCTTGGCCAACCTTTCTTATGATGGGGACTATACATTGTGAGTTGTGATCAAGTATACAAATGCAGTTAGCTCGCGGTACAATAAGTGCATCAATGTGATCTAGGAAATCCATCCCAATCACAAACTCGAAATCATCCATTAACATTATTTCAATCATCTCCTTTCCTTGCTAACCCCTAATATGGAGTTTTATTCCTCTGGTTACTCCGATAGTGGGAACTTCTTTTGAGTTGACTGTTTTGAGCTATGTTTTAGTCTCCTTTACTTTTAACCTCAACTTCTTTGCTACCATATATGGGATGCTCTTTCTCTTTACTTTTTCTCTCTAAATTTTGTGAGTATGTTACAGGTTGACTTAGCCTTTCTTAGTGTGGTTAGAAACGCTAAGTATCACATGGGATCGAGTGATAAAATCCGCCCGTGATAAAGGGTATCAAAGCTGAAAAAGGGACTACTTGTGGAGAAAATGTCATTCGGAGGAGACAACAATACTTCGATGGTCGATGAGTTAGCCGACCATGATGATCACCCTTATATATAAAAAAAACCTTTACAAATTAATGGTTAAGATCAATTCGATCTAATGGTTATAATTGACTTTCAACTAACACATTCACATACCCTACCTACTATTATGCAAGAATTTGGATTTTTCTAGAACTTTTTGAAACTTTTAGTAGGCTGAAACTTTAGTCTTCAACTTTAAGAACCTCTTGGAAATAGCCCATTTTACGAGGTTCATAACATATGTGTATGCTTACGTGATAATAAACAAAATAGGGTATGTGTGTAGAGTTACGCGAGAATAAAGAAGAGGCTGTGTGAGGAGAGGTGGATGGGTGGTTATGATCAAAGGGTTGAGAATGAAAGTATAATTCTAGAAGGATAGGCAGTAGAATAGAAAAAGAGAAGAAAAAATAGGAGGGGTTGGACATATGGTGAGGGGGAGGTCATATTTTTTAGATTGTTGGTTACATGCTTTGGCGTACTTCATCTAGGCTGAGTTAGAGCTTAGATATTGTCTTCATTTCACATTCTTCGACAATTGTAGCATCCATTTTAGCTCATCCATTACTCTGTTTATTATTTTTTCTTCCTAACTTTATCGGCTGGGTATATGTTGGTATTGTTCTTCAATGGATTCTTGCAGCTAGTGTGGCTCCTTTGTCACAAGCCACAACTCCTCTAGCATCGAATGGATTGAATTTAAACTCTATTGAATTTTCCAATTGCTTTCGTGAATACTTTGGAAGTCTATAAATGTGCGTTTTTGACTTCCAACAATATATTGACAATGAATAGAAATAGATGTGCAAACTTATGCCATGGTTGTGATTGTTAATAGCAAGAGATAATTGCAAGTTCAATTTTGGAAGACAGTGTTGATTGATAGCGCACAAATGATGAAATCAAAACACTTCACACACAATAGAAATGATCACGTAACTTCCACCTTAAAGTAAGGGTCTTACTTGAGCTTTAAGCTTAAAACGCTGCTGAACACTTGAGCTTACAGCTCAGAATCTCTTTTCTCAGCAAGGAAGAGAGAAAACCAGTTGGAATCAGATGTCCCCACCCGTTACTAACTTTACCTTATTTATATCCTTTGGCTTTTACAAACAACTTCCCCAAAATGACTTTTGATCATGCCAACTTAGCAAGAATTATTCTATACAACTACACTTGCCACATCAGCAAGATACCCCCCTTGAAGTAGCATCCTTGTGCTTAAGGACGAAAGAGGGAAATTGAAGTTTAAATGAAGGTACATTCATTTAAGAAGAATCCCGCCTCAGTAGGTGGCCCGTACGATGGGCTATTAGCTTAGTGTTAAAGCGCACCCCTGATAATTACATCATTGTGCCTAGGTTGTGAGGGCTCTCAACCATGTAGATAGTTTAATGTGCTCGTTAGCACCATGTTCTCATTAGCGCCTAAACTTGAGATGTATGGATCATCCAAAGCACATTAGCATAGCGTATTTCTCTTGTTTGAGTGAAGTTTGAAACCAAACCTCTTCTTAGGAGGATAAATGGGGCGATTCGAGTGAGATTCAAAGTAGATTCAATTTTCTATTCACTCGTGGGATTTGTATAATTCGGGGGGGATTACCATGGCTTCTCTCTTCTTGAGAATCCATACTCTTTATCAGTGTATGGACAACTATTTCTCAGGTACAGGTTTAGGTTCAGCCTTAGTAAGAAAATAAAATAGAGCACCTAACAATGTATCTTTACAAACCAAGAATTACAAGATCTTCCCTTTCATTCTAGGGTGACGAAGGAATCATACCATTCGAGTAATTTTTTTTCATGCTTTTTCTAGCCATCGATTTCCCTTACCAATGAACTAACAACCATTGTGATGGTAGAAACGTCTGCTTAAAATGTGGAAAGAAATATGTGGTGGGAAAGTGTCAATAGGCAAAAAATCAGATGGAAGAGTAGAATTAGCAAAAGTAAACCTAGTAGAGTTCTTGAGTAGAGAAACATGAAAAATTGGGTGTAGGTAACAACCCTCGGGAAGTTGCAACTAATATGTCCAATTTTTTCAACAATAAAAAATGGCCCATAATACTTAGGCCCCAAATTATAACCATTTCTCAATTTTAGATTGGCATTTAATGCAAGCCGAAGATGAAGAAAGATCCACTCACCTACTTGAAAAGAAATATCATGACGGTGTTTATTAGCTTGTTGACAATTGTGCAGTTGCACCACTTCCAAATGTTTTCATAATGAAGGCAAAGTAGCATCTCTCTCTTGCAATGCTGCCAGCAAGGACTGATCATCAATTTCTTTTAGAATAAAAGTAGGGAAAATAGGAGGCAATCGACCATAACAAATTTCAAAAGGAGTCATTCGAGTCAAAGAGTGAAAAGAAGTGTTATATGAATGCTCAGCCCAAGGAATCCAGTCAGCCCTAAGTGTGAGGCTTCTCAAAGGCAAAACAACGCAAGTAACATTCCAAACGACAGTTTAACACTTCTGTTTGCCCATGCATCTTAGGATGATAAGATGTACTATAATGCAATTGAGTTCCTTGAGCTTTAAAAGGCTGCTTCCAAAAATTAATAATGAAGAGTGGATCGCGATCACTCACAATTGTATGAGGAACACCATGAAGACAAATCACTTCCTTGACAAAAAAATCAGCAACCACTTTAGCAGAATAAGGATACCGCAACAGTAAAAAATACCCATATTTAGATAGCCTATCAACAACAGCCAAGATTACATCAAACCCTTTGGACTTAGGCATTCCAGTAATATAATTAATAGAAATATCTTCCAAATAGCAGAAGGAATGGGAAGAGGACTGAGCAAACCAGCTAGAGCTAGAGTTTGAGACTTGTTGCATTGGCAGACTATACAAGCAGCAACAAAAGAGGCTACATCTCAACGCATGCCTGTCCATAATAGATTTGAAGATAAACGCTTATATGTATGAAGAAAACCAGCATGTCCTCCAACTGGTGTGGAGTGAAATTCTTGAAGAAAAATATTAACCCAATGAGAACCCGCAGGTATAACCAATCTGCCATATTGATACAAAGCGTCTTGCTCAAGATGATATCCATTTCCAGCCTCTTTACCATCCCTCAATAACTGTATTTTGCTGGCCAAAGCGGGATCATGCATTACATCAACTCAAATCTCATCCAAATCAGACCAAACGAGACCAGAAATTTCACTTAACTCAACATCACCATGAACATTGTACAAAGAATCAGCAGCTGTGTTTTCACAACCAGCTTTATATTCAATAGTAAAATCATATCCAAGTAATTTAGAGAGTCATTTTTGTTGATCAGGTGTGGTGATCCGCTGCTGAAGAAGGTGCCTTAAACTCCTTTGATCTGTACGCAGTATAAATTTTCGATCCAATAAGTAAGGTTACCAATGTTGTATTGCAAGAATTAAGGCCATTAATTTTTTTTCGTATGTGGATTTGGCCAAGTTTTTATCACTTAACGCCTTACTAAAATAAGCAATTGGCCTATTATGTTGTGTTAAAACAGCCCCAATCCTTCGCCCGGAAGCATCATCAAAAAATAAACGGTTGAGAGAAATCGAGCTTTGCTAATATTGGAGCACTGACCAAAGCCTGCTGCAATAGGTGAAAAGCTTGAAGAGCTTCATCAGTCTAATAAAATCCCTCCTTTTTTAGCAAGTTAGTCAATGGCCTAGCAATTTACCATAGTTTTTGATGAATTTACGGTAATATCCCAACAGACTAAGAAATCCATGTACTGGTTTAGGAGAATTAGGTATAGGCCAATTTAGGATACTTTGTACCTTTTGTAGTTCTATACTCATCCCTTCAAAGGAAATAATATGCTCCAAATACTCTAATGATAATGCACCAAAGGAGCACTTTTTCTTATTTGCCTTAAAACTCTTTGATTGTAACAAAGAAAGGACAACCCTGATATGCGCCAAATGTGTGTCCATATCGGCACTAAACACTAAAATATCATAAAAAAAAGACAAAGACAAGTACAAGCTCTTTTAAATATGGTCTAAACAAATTATTCATTATAGTTTGAAAAATCGTTAGCACATTTGTAAGACCAAATAGCATCATCAAGAATTTATAATGATCTTGATGTGTTCTAAATGCAGTTTTAGGAATATCATCCTCAAATACTTTAATTTGATAGTATCGAACTCTTAGATCAATTTTGGAAAAAATCCGTGCTCTAAACAATTTATCTAAAAGTTCATCAATGATAGGAATGGGATATTTATCCGGTACCGTAGCATCATTAAGAGCACAGTAATCTATACGAAAACGTCAAGACCTATCTTTTTTCTTTACTAAAACTATTGGACTCAAAAAAGGACTAGAGCCAAGTCTAATAATTCTAGTAGTAAGCTTTTCTTTGACAAGATACTCAATTTTGTCTTTTTGCACTTGAGCGTACCTATAAGGCCTAACATTAATAGGATTCTTACCCCCCTTCAGAGGAATGTAGTGATCAATGGGTCTATTAGGTGACAATTCCTTAGGCTCATCAAATACAACAGTAAATTCAGTCAACAAAGAAGTCAATCGAGGATCAACCTCCTGCTGTTCCACCACTTTCTCAGTGGAATACAGCTGCCAAACAAAACTCCCCCACTCCAAATCAGATATTTTACACAAGGAATGGAAAGTAATGCTCGATTTATACAAAGAAAAATCACCATGCAGCACACAATCTCCATGATCAATGGGTATAGTCATAAGCATTCGCGTCCAATCAACATGAATTTCACTCAAAGTTTCAAGCGATGCCTCCCCCAATTTCAAATCTACACCTCCTAACTCCATAACATAATGGAAAACAGTAAATTCGTGACCCCAAATCAACGGTTTCACATCAGAGCAAATACCACAAGATTCCACTATGCTGCCATTACCCAACTTTACTCGAAAATGAAAAGAATGATCTACTTGCTGCTGTCACTCACGTACCAAACTATTGGACATAAAATTGTGATTAGTGCCACTGTCAACTAAGATAGAAATGGAGTGAGATAAGAGAGTACCTTGAAATTTTAATGTCTTAGGGGCATTTAGACTACTAAGGGCCAATAATGATAACTGAAACTCGTTACCCCCAGGGTCTGTACAATCATCAAACTGAGTGGCAATTGCTTCCAAGGAGTCACCTTGCATGCATTCATCCAGTAAGCGGTTAGATTCATCCTCCAAAACCAGAAACCTAACTGACTTTTTAGGACATTTGTGGCATGCATTAAAGGGTTGATCACAATGGAAATAAAGCCCTTTTGCTATCTTTTCCAAATATTTGGAATATGTAAGTTGCTTCTGGCCATGAGTACCACGCATTGGAGGATAATTGTGACTCAAATTAGTTGTATTTGCTATTGCTACATTCTCATGAGCTGATGAAGACTCCTTTCTCTGTGAAGACAAAGCATCGGAGGATCTATTGACCGCTGGACTTTGATTGGATTCCTTTCCCCATGGATTCACAAAAGAAGAAGATGCAGTAGAAGAAACTCTAGGTGTTTGTGAATATGTTCGGCTGGAATACCCCAATTGCTTGACATTATCATTAAGCCTATTAGTCGGAGACACATAAATGCCATGATCAAACTTTCTTTTCACATCAAATGACAAGTCCATGGCCTAAGCTAAAGTGGCAGGTCCCAATGTTGACATATGGATGAAAATTTCTTCCATCAAAGCCCCTAAGGAATACCCTAACATCTGCAACTCTGTCATCGCTAGTGCTTGTGACAACAAGGCTTCAAAGTCATCAATATACTGTTCTACTGTTGTTGTTTGTCGCAAAGTTGACAATACCTCTTTAGAATTTCTGTAGTTAAGATTTTCCAATTCAAGTTAGGGATTTGTCGTTTTAGGGTTTTAAGCCAGTATACAGATCTTCCCCTGCTTGCTTGTTGTTTAGGGCAATAGACATCGAATAACCCTAAGGAAAGATGATGAGACTGAACACTAAGCCAATCAATTGGATGAGATGGGAGTCAGATTCAACAAAGATGGTCAGATTCGGGCAAAGAGCAGATGAAGAAAGCCAGTAGCCAGAGGTACTTTTCGCTCCCCTTTGGTTCGATGAACCTCAAAGTACTGTTCTGCATTGGCGGTCCAATTAGCAAGATCAAATCCCTCAAAAATAGGAAGAATAATGCGTGCTGCATTGGATTGATACTCAGCACCTACATTTTCATTGCGAGAATCAACCTGATCTATCTGATTTATTAACTCGTCATACTTGACAAACACTCTGTTAGAACGTTGTCCAGTTCGTGTGCCAACCGTTTGAGATTTGTCTCCATCTTCCTTCACCATATTCTTACACGATCTTTGCCCTAAAACATCCTTCAACATGTCCTGCATCAATGATACTGCATTCTCAAGATTCTTATGACTTCGACTATAATTGTCCACTATGGATTCAAGTGATTTCTGTCCTTGTTCCAACACTAACATTTGTACTTTATGATTACGATCCATGGCAGAAAGTTGTTGTATTTTTGACAATATCCACCATGAATTTCATCCACATTCTTCTCCAATTCCTTTCCATACGGGTCATTTTGGATCCACAAATTTAACAATCATATCCACAAATTCAAGAAAATAGTTTCTCACAACGGCACCAATTGATACAAACTAAAAGATTAACAATAGAAAACTAAAGATTTTTATTGATATTTTTTAGTGAAAATTGATTATAAGAACCCTAATCTCTCACAAGTTGAGGGTCATGAGCTAAAAGCTCACAAACTAACGAACATGAGCAAGATGTTTACAAGAACCAACTCTTAATGATTAACAAAATATCTACTTATCTCTATCTAACCAACTATACCTATTTTTAGAGGTAACTAGCTGATCATATCTAATAGCATTTGCTACATCAGCACACCTCTACATACAACTGTACACACTAAACACAATGGGTCATATCGCCAAAAGAGTGCTTTCATTGGTTCTCATGTTTAAGTGTGAAGGCAACAATGAATGCACAATCAAGAAGAAAAGTTGAACAATGAAGGTCAGCTTGGCAAGAATATTAATCCTACAAAAAACCTAGAACTCTGATATCATGTAGAAAAATAATATAGAATCATTTTGAAGTGGTATATGAATTGTACGTAAAAAGGACCCATTTATAGACAGTTTTGATATGATGGTAGCAGTAAATATTACTATACCAACCCCAACTACCTTACAAAATTAACTCTATCAACCTGCAGCATTAATTGCTAACTAAAATAGTGCTAAATCTATCAAAAAAAACAATTAACTATTTACATAAATTGCTGAAACTTGAATTTTTATTGCGCAGTCCATGGTGCCTATTATTAATATTCATCCAGCATTAATTCATGAGGACAGATCTCTATCTTCACTGTAGCATCATTTTGTTCACTGTTAACAAATGTTTGCCCCTGGCAGGTTATTTTCTTTATTTTGTATTTGCACTAGTCACTGATGACAGGGACTGGCTAGGCTGGTTGCAGATTTTTAGTTTCATCCTAATGGGTATGTTTTTATGCTTTGGTAATTTCTTGGCTTTGTATGGAAGAATATAGCCATGAGAACCTTTTCCTTTATTTGCAGCCATTCCAGAAATTATATTCTTTGCCACATTTCTCCTACTCCTATCATTCTGGTATGTTTCCTACATATTTAGTCTTTCCTATTATTTGATGTATTATCTTTTTTCCCCCTATTTGGAGAAAGTTTAAGTTGGTATTTCTTGTTTGATATGCCATATTTGTTGGAAGTTCTAAAGTGGAAACTTAGATATTCTTATATGTAAATTACTGAGCCCCAACCCCACCCCCCAACAACCAACCCACAAAACAGGCCCACAACAAACCCG